>CM042328.1:11444390-11669390 GCA_023566125.1 Zingel zingel | reverse complement strand
ACAGTGACAACATATGTTTAAAATGTACAGATGAAAACACTTGGATTCACTTTAATGTTTAACTCAAGCTATACATGACACATTGTTGTCCCTCCCATTATATAGGCTACATATAATTGTCACAATTAACTCAAATGTTCTGTAATGTTTTTTTGTGAAGTACTATATTTCATTTGTTTTTGCTTTACTTTGTGTATTTTCAATTTATGTAGTTTAGGACTCAGCAAGCAAAATCTTCTGTTCACAAACATTTGTCAAAGAGCCTGCGTTTGCTTGATTCTTTATGGAAAAGGATTACCATGCAAAACATGCAATTTAAACGATTAACTAGTAGAGAAAAGTCAAAGCCAAACTTGCAAGGAGGACTCATATTGAACATATATTTTTTTTAAGTACTTTTTGAAGTAGATTGAATATTAAATATGGATTAATTCAATTCAATTGTATTTATAGTATCAAATCATAACAAGAGTTATCTCAAGACACTTTACAGATAGAATAGGTCTAGACCACACTCTATAATTTACAAAGACCCAACAATTCCAGTAATTCCCCCAAGAGCAAGCATTTAGTGCAACAGTGGCGAAGAAGAACTCCCTTTTAGGGAGAAACCTCGGGTGGTGAGAAGAACTCCCTTTTAGGGAGAAACCTTGGACAGACCCAGGCTTTTGGTAGGCGGTGTCTGACGGTGCCGGTTGGGGGTGTGATGAACACTGGCAATAATAGTCACAATAAAAATAATGGAACTATGACTAGAAATAGATTAGTGTATATTTGGTCACTAAATTATTGACTTACTTTTACCTGTGACAAGCTGCAGCAGATCTGCTTCTTTAAACAGTGCCAGCTGGCTTTACTTCAAAATTTTTTAGTTTTTTCTTATGACTGCAG
The DNA here is from genome assembly GCA_023566125.1 of Zingel zingel. Classification (NCBI taxonomy): domain Eukaryota; kingdom Metazoa; phylum Chordata; class Actinopteri; order Perciformes; family Percidae; genus Zingel; species Zingel zingel. The sequence continues at coordinate 11,668,499 of CM042328.1, read as the reverse complement.
TTTTTGTCACATTTTGATGCAATATTGTTTTGGAGAATGTTACGTTTTCCAAGCTATGATGGGAAACAGTGATTAATAACATTAATTAAAGTCACAATTGTAAACGGCATGGCTCGTAAATAAAAGGAACTGTCTCATGACGGATGAGAAGAGATGGCTCATTCTTTACTCGTTCACCGACAGGCACAGCTTGTTGTCATTAAACAAACATATTTAACTTATTTCCTGATGTGTATTTAGAAGTTTCCATCTCTGTTTTATGTCCCTGCATCACTGAATCTCAAGAAACATTTAATCAACAACTAGTAACATGTTTGTCGCCTGTCGGTCGCCTTCAGAGGCAAGCCAAAATTCATTTCTAGATTATCCTCGAGTCATATCTGGATGCTCTGCTTTCATCCCCCAAGCTTCAAAGCCAACGCTATACGCTCACTTCAAACAGCCGTCACCGAGTGCCAATCAAATCCCGCTCCAGAAGGCAACAAACACTACAGAAAATGTTAATCAACCCGGACCAAGCATCACCAAAGTAAATAAAATAAATTGTAAACAGATGCCATAATTTGCAACATATGGATAAATAAGGCAGTATGTCATCTTTCTGTATCTTTCTTTTTTTAATTCAGTGGTTCACACAAGGTCCAAACTCCTCTACCTCTCCCACTTCCCTCCATCCATGCATTCATCCATCCACCCACCCATCCCAAACCCTCTCTTATGAGTCAGTGACTTCACTGCATGCTGTTGATTTTTCCAGCCCGGAGTGGAAGTCCATAACCCAGCATCTGGTTAATACGGGGGTATAAATCACTTCACTCGTGTTCCTGTATTCAAACAGTCCAAAACCAGTAACCTTTTTACCTTCGTCTCTGTGGGTTGAAATGCAACATTCATCTCGCTTAAAAGGTTTTTGTAAAAGGTTTCATGTTTCAAAGTTTCCACTTTCTCAAATTTGGAGGGATTTCTGCCATCAAATGGGACGGTGAAAGGGATGACAGGTCCAAGTGGATCAATAAAATTACCCATTCAGTCATTGGGAGCAGTCCAAAAGTATCAAAATAAAAATTACTGATGCAAAGCTATTTGGTTTTAGAGACAGAAACAATATGAATGTGTTTACCAAACAATAAAGATCTGTTGGCTTTCAGTATGTCTTCCTCTTCACATTGTTGAGAGTGGTATCAGTGAGGCATTGTTCTGTGAAAATGAATCAAAAACAATATGAGACTTCAGGTTTCTCTCTTGTATTGAATTCTTTTGAAACCCCCTTATTGGCATGGCAGTCCATGGGAAAACCAGCTGGTTGCTCATATACTAAAGTTCACATCAATGTGGAAAACAAGTTGGGTTTCAATTAACACAACATAAAAATTCATGTATTTGTTTGCCTTTGTTTTGATTTGATCAGCCTGGCTGTTTATAAGTGTTTGACATGATAGGAAAAGTGAGAGATGCGTTCTTCCTGTCTAAACCTTGGTAAATAGGTTGGAGGCATGAGAAAATGTCAAGGCTCGACTGTGGTCAGAGCTCTGCTGTGGAGCAGTGACTCACTCTCACTGTGTGTGTGTGTGTGTGTGTGTGTGTGTGTGTGTGTGTGTGTGTGTGTGTGTGTGTGTGTGTGTGTGTGTGTGTGTGTGTGTGTGTGTGTGTGTGTGTGAACATGCATGTGTGTGAGTGTATGAGAGAGAGATGTAGCGTTGTGTGTGTGACGCGTTGTATGTAACAGATGCAGCGATCTTTATCTCTCATTCATGGCGTCCAAGGAAATGTAGCGTAAGCTGGTTAACAGTCATTTTCTCAGTAGCTGCCTGACAGAGATATGCTGATAATCACTGCCATGTCGCTCATTCAGACACCTGCCGCCTTGTTCTGTGGAAACTGAGGTGATGCTGCAGCATTGCCCAATACTGCTCAGTGCATTGATTGCCTTTTAAATGTTAAACAGTTGCTTTGTGAAAGCAGGATTACCCAATAGGGATGCAATGTAGGCTAAACCCACAGCAGCTTTTAGTTTCGTGAAATAAGTTGTATTCACTTATAAAAACTCAATTTATAGTTAAAGTAAGCAATTGACTTACAAATGTGGGCATTTTGCTAGAACACAACTTGACACCATACTAAAATAAAACATACATTTGCTAATATAAAATATATTTAATCTTCCTCATTCAAATTTCAACCAAGTGTTGACTTAAAGGTACACTGTGTAGGAATTTGTCCCATCTAGCAGTGAAATTGTATTTTGCATTCAAACGAATAGTGCTCTCTAGCGCCTCGCTTTTTCAAATGCGTGTTGCTACTACGGTAGCCGTTATATACCAAGAAGCTATGACAACACGTCTTCCAATTTTCGCTTTTTTGGTGACGAGGATTCCTTCTCCTGTGGCTCAGCATAAGTATGATCCTCCATTATGAACTAAAGTGCAGTGCAGGCTTTCAAATTTGATCTCCTTCTCCGTTTCAGCTGGTTTCAGTCACGTGATGCTGGCTCTGAACGAAAACGCGTTGTGGATTAGCTAGACAGGTAGGCTAGTGCTTTATGTCCCTCTCAGCGATTATAGTTTTTCAAAATGGCAGAACAACATGGAAGCCTCCTTGGACTTGCCCGTCCAATGTAAATACAGATACGAAGTTCTTCGCTTACGAGGATAAGTCAGATCATTGGCAGAGTTAATTTTACACCAATGAGGACATATTTATGAATGAAGACATTCATTTTAGCTAATAAAATACTTAAAACACTACACAGTGTACCTTTAACAGTTTGTGCGCTCACATCGGGTTCTGTTCTAAACTAAATGTGGACTTCAATTATAAACAGTGGCATAGTGCTAACTGTGACACTGTCAGAGCTAAATGAACACTAACAGTTTTGCTTTGTAGTCACCTTTAAAGATGGCACCTTTAAAGACAAACCTGCTGTAAGTAATGACAGAGCTCTGCTATGAGGGGGGGGCTGGGTACCACCCATGGTTGTTGAAGGCACTTTGGATAAAAGCGTTCACCAACAAACACACAAAACTCCAAATTAGTCTATATTTTGGCCACATTGATCAGGAAAAGCATATATTCTGATTCACATCTGTCGTCAATAATCACAATAAGCAACCACAGGCTTGGCAGAGAGGGGGGAGCTGTGGCCCTGCCAGCACTTTTACCACAAACTATCAAAACTGCCACGCTGAACCTCTTGCTATACACTACCTCACTGCACCCAGCATCTATATGTGTACTGAATACAGGACCCTGTAATCAACAAATTCTCCATATTCCCCCCCTCAGGTGCCTCGCCAACATCAAAGGAGGTAAAGGATGGTGTGGTATCTCTGTGTGCCTGTGGTATCTCTGTGTGCCTGTGCCTTCTACTGTATAAAACAGCCCCGAGACACAGGCGGGGAGCAGCCGAGGAAATTTAATTTCATGACTACCATGTTGCTACCTGGCAGGTAGGGCTGCGGTTCATTTTGTTTGTAGTTTTGTAGGTTTCGCCTGCACCTGGTTAAGAGCTGATCACACCAAACGCCAGGATCAGATATGAAAATCTGTACACAGCGGAGTGGAAAAAAGTACCAAAATGATTTAGAGTGCTACTTCAATGAAAGAACAGGGCATTGACCGTTTAAAACTCTTTTACCTCAAATTAAATTTACTAGTAGTAAAATGTATACAGATTACCCATGAGACGAAACATGCATATACATTGCAACAACACAAAGCCTAATCCAAGCAATTAACAAATTAACTAGGGCTGTGAATCGATTAAAAAATGCAATCTAATTAATTACATGTGATTAATTAATCGAAATTAATCGCATACATAATTAACGGTGCCTGAACCGATACGTTTTAAGAAAGTAAAAAAAAAAAAAGAAAAAAGAAAGGTACTAAACAACAGTTGGTGACATTAAAGAACGGCTTGTTTATTGCTAAGGCCATATGGTCAAAATTAAATGATTTAATAATAATGTATAACAATAACTTATTTCACTAGTAAATTGCTGTTGAATGACAAAAACAACCACCAGATGGGAAAAGGACATTTACAATAACTCCAAATGCACCACGAGGCTGTAGTTTACCAGTTTCATTGAACGCACCGTCTGTGTTGTTTCTCCGACGGTAGCTGCAGATTGTTGCATACCAGTGTTGAATCCTCTACGGTAAAACACAGTCAAACTTTACACCGTTTAGCGTTAGCTGTCAGCATTTTAACCGTTTTTAATCCAGCTACTAGCTAGCAATAGGCTAACGTTAGCTGCTGTTGAGTATAGTGTTAACTAGCGTCACGTGCAGTGGTATTTGTGTTGCCTGTATCGTCTGTTTCAGAGCATCAGAGAGAAGTGCAGACATATCAATGGCACCAGATTTCAGTAGCCAGGGTTGGCAGGAAGAAGATTTTTACAAGTAAATGTTCCAATCAATGATCCAGGCAGCACATTCTCGTCTCCCTCCTTCGTTTTACAGTCCAATGGTGGCTAGAACGGCTCCGGGTCAAACGTCAATATGGAATGGATTAATCTGCGTCATTTTTTAACGCGTTATTTTTTTCTCAGATTAATTAATCGAAATTAACGCGTTATTTTGACAGCCCTAACATTTACAAAATATAGTGAATTGTAAATGGAGATTACTTTTTCACATCTCAGATGTCTGACAGTTCACTTCTAATGATGCCACAACTGGAACATTTCGGCTCTTATGAAAAGATGTACTGTACATTGGAATTGATGCCATTCAAAATCTAGAAAATTTTGGCTTGAGTCAAACTACTTAAGTGAAATGTATTGAAAACAAAAATACTTGTTCAAGTGCACAAAAGCTTCAAATTTTTCAGTGTATAACTACATTTTACTTCTGCTGAATATGGTTGTTGTGGGTGTTTGGTTATATAATTTGGTTTCATTCATTCTAAATACTCAAGTATTTGACTTTCACACTTGTCAATGAAAACAACTTGAACTTCATTTTCATTAACTTATTCCAAAAACAGGTGTTTTTGAAATCCCTCAGCAGTTGAGTGTAAGTAGATCAGAGTATAGGTTTAATGACTTGAAACGCACTCTTTAATATGAAATAATTGAATTCAAATGTAAAATTAGTTTTTGAGTCATTTGTATTGTTTCTTATCAATGTGGTTTACTGAATGATCGCTGTTGCTCTTTGAAACTTGAATCAAACATTTACGTTATTGGGGTAGATCACTGGAGCAAAGGCCCAGAGAGAGAAGCTGTGCACCAAATGAAAATCCCTGGCACTGAACGTTGAGCCCCGAGACAGTAACCTTGGTGTGTCTTTTGATCCTGACTTGAATTTCACATCAGAAAATTCACCAAAACTGCCTTTTATCTTCTCCGAAGTACAGCCAGATACTGAAAGGCAGATGAATGCTTTTATCACCATCTGACTACTGTAATTCTTTCTCTTCTGGAAAACTCTAGATAAACTGCAAGTGCAGGCGCAGATGTTTCATTGGTCGCTCGTACATTTAGATTTCAAGGATCTGTAATTGGTTTTCAATCGCGCGATGGACGTCTAAACATTACTTGTTCTTAACGAATGTTCTCCCTTGATCCATTCCCCTGGATCTGTAATTTCTGTTTAAGATTCGTCTTGAACTTTTATCAGACTGGTTTTGTAACAGTTTTAACTGAGTTTATTTTAAGCAATCTAGTTTCTCTATGAAGAACTTTGTTGTGCAATCTTGCACAAAATGCATGCTTAATTTGACCTGATTATGTTGAAACCATGTTGAAGCTTTTTCTTTAAAGGTTATTTTTGACGGTCTGAACTGTAGAATTTTGACAATCAACAAGTACAGTATGTTGCAATAGTTTCCCTAAACAAATGTAGTTAGACAAACCCAGTCACTCACCATTAACTCCTGCACTTCGATACTTGAGCTTATCTGATCATTGCTCTTTTACTGTTTTTATATGTCCTGTAAGGATTATTTTTTGTATTTATTGTATGCACTCAGTGGAGTAGCGCTCCTAATTTCGCTGTATTGTAAAGTACAATTACAATAAAGGCTTTCAATTCAATTCAATTGTCAGCGTCTAGATTTGGTAGCAAATGTAAAATAATTAATGTGGTGCTCTGAGGTTGTGCAGATTAAGACTGTGTTGTTTTTGTGCGTCTGTACAAAAGAAATCTATACTAAATGTAACAATTGCATTACAGTGAATGCATTGATGTCACTGGTTTGAAGAATTGGTATGAGATTCTTACCTGTTAATCATTAAAGTTGGTTTTAATTTAAGAGCAGAGATTTCCCTGCTGCCTTAAAACAAAAAAATATGAGTTTAGTTCATATTTTCAACTCATCATTGCAAGTCAAAAGACTTCAAAGTCTGAACTGATCTGACAACAGAAATGTTAAAAAATAAATAAATAAAATTTAAAAATAAATAAGTTGGATTAACTAGTATGATGTTTGACAGGGCAGAATGCCTATTTAAATTGGTTTTGTGAAATCACTTGTGCAATGTTTTACCTTAAACCTCAAAATCTGTTCCATTAACAGACCACAGCTGAGTAGGTTACAGTTTGCGATACTCAAGTGGTAAAAAGACATTTTCCATAGGGGGGGGGGGGGAGGGTCGGATCTTTCACTGGTTGTGTAATTCTTTGTGTCCTTAAGAAAAGACGCCTCAGTGTCTTCACAAAGCATCTAGATGTGAAGAGCGCTTTCAACTGAAAGAGATGTGAAGAAATCAGACAGAACTGTTGTCTGGGCGTAAACAATGCTGTTTTTTTGAGATGCTGACGGTTAATTCTAAATGCCAGGCTCACCTCAAGCTAACGTACACACACACACACACACAAGAAAGAACAAACCCCTCACACACATACAGATAAACATACACACATGCTTACAAACACTCACACAGCCTATTGTCTCTCTGACTGTGGTTGATCTCTCTGACTATGTCTACATCTTTTTTTTCAATACCAGAAAGTTCTCCATAAAACAATACACAAACTTTTTTTCTTCAGATATCTGTCTGTTGGTCACTCGTTACATAATAACAGCATGAAATCATAAACCATTTGTGGTCACGTCCTCTGCTTGATATCATTTCATCAAACGTTCTGTTCATCATTAAGTCAATCAAATTACTTCATCCAAGGCTCGGAAACCTCGATGATTACTACTACAATGTCATTCAAAGTGAGTGATTACAGAGAAAGCTAGATGCAACAAAAAGAACCATAAATACATTTGCAAACAAAAATACAATTAATACCTTAAAATGAAAAAAAGGCCAAACATTTTAGTTAATAGTCAACCTAAAGAGGGGAGTTTTAAGGTTTACTATACTGTATTTAAAAATATCAACACTGTCAGCTCCTCCAATGTAGTATAATGTAATGTCCAAATCAATGTAAAGACTTAAAAATGGGTAGAAACCATTGGGTTGTTTTTTGGGGTCGTTTTCCTTCTTTTTTTAAATTAGTTAAAGTTGTTCCACCACTCTGTTTAACTTATGAGAACTGCGTGAAATCTAAGTATGTTCCTATGCAAAGCATATAGAAGAAGTAGAATAAGAAGACATGCCTTTATTTATTTTTTATTCACATTTTCATTCTGTTGGTACATATTACACTGCCCGTGGATGAGGGCCCCGAGGAGTTCGATGCCTTGCTCAAGGGCACCTTGGCAGTGCCAGGTCCACACTCCCACTCGTACGGCGACTCTCAGGTTCCCAACCCAACTTCCTACGGACTGAGCTGCTGCCACCCACATTTAAAATAATTTTACAAACATTTTACAATTTTTTTTACAGTACTGGAGCCAGCACCGCTGGATGATTATTAGGGGTGTGCAAAAAAAAAAAATCGATTCACCTTCCTTTTTTTTTATTTTTTATTGTATGTCTACTGCAATCACATGGGAATAGTAACTACATTTACATACTTTGAATCGTTTTTTGAATCGAGAATCGTTTTTGAATCAAAAATCGATTTTGAATCGAATCTTGAGCCTGAAAGTTTATATCGAATCGTGACATTTTCTGAATCATGCACCCCTAATGATTATGATGTCTATATGTTTGTACAAACCAAATCTACCCAAATCATTTAAGAAGTTTGGGGTCTGTGTAAACATTTCTAGCCTATTTATCGTTACTTTCAAACATCCTGCATCCAGAAATATTCCTCTTTAAAGAAGCTTTCTAAATGCCTTAAAAAAAAGCAAAACTACAGAAACATAAAAGAAATTATAAAAAAAAAAAAGTTTATAAAATGAGTTATATAAGAATATATTACTCATCCTGATGTTTTGCCAGGGCAAAAACAAAGCAGTTATTTATCTGCTTCTTTTTTAATCAATATGGTTTCATTTATCACAGAGAAACTTTAATTACATGTTATGGCAGATGTAATTCGTACAGTCAAAGTCACATCTCCATTCAGTCAGTCTTCGTTAGCTGCGATGAAGGACATTATTATCTTTCAGCTCAGTCAATGAGAAAAGAGCCATTCTGCTTTTCCTTCATCCTACTGACTTAATGTCAGATAATGCAGTCTCAAACCTCAGTTACTCTTCCCAGACAAATACATTTTGTCAATCACAAAACAGGGAAGCTACACACCAAAACCCCCAAATAAAGGTTTAACGCAGAAATGTTAAAAACCTCAACAGCTAACCATACATCACCACGACATTTAAATTAGTGCCATATCCGCCCGAATCTCGATGTTTCCAATTGCGTTCTCTGTGTGTTTATAACAACCAGGAGACAGAGACGATGTGGAGATATGTGTGGTGACACATTCGTCGCCATCGCAACAAGGGCCCTATAATCGTTCCAATCAGGAAAACCAAAACAAATTAGGTTGTGCGGCGCTTCCAGTGTGCCATCACTATAAATCATCATCATGACCCCGAACATGTACAAGTACACTCTATAACAACAGGGCATGGGAGAATAATGTTTGTTCCCAAGATTGGTCCACAAGCATTGGATGATATACTGTGAGAAGAGCCCCATTCACATCTATTTCTCACACGCTTATTGTATGGTGGAGGGAAAGTACGTCACAAACATAGGTTACAGGATCTGCCCGGTTTGGGTTTGGCTCTTTTCCTTTTTCATTACAGGGTTTGTTGGCTGTGAACAAGCATTAGGCAAGTCAGTGTGATTGTTTATTGTCACAGTGAGAAAGCCTGGAGCCACGAAAAAAACACCAAGACACAGGCCTGACAATGAAAGTGTAACGTGTAAACGCAAATAATATTGCCTTTGAAACTTTCTCAGAGGCGAAACAAGACTAAGAGTCTACAGTTATACGTTATACTTCCGGGGGCTGCTCCGTTGCCACCAGAAATTCCGCCAGATTTCACTCTTTTCGGGCTGGATGTCCTTTACCTTCCGTTTTCTTTGTTTTGGAATTTTAAACTCCGGTCGATTAATGAGGACTATGGTTAACTGCTCTTCAGATCTCTGCAGGGTAAATCCAGACAGCTAGCTAGACTACCTGTTTTCTGTTACACGACTAAAACAACTTTTGAACGTGCACATGTTCCACCAAAACAAGTTCCTTCCCGAGCCTATTTTGCAGAGGCGCCATCGCTACGTTCGGCGCTTAGCACCGCCCAAGACGATTGTGATTGGTTTAAAGAAATGCCAATAAACCAGAGCAGGTTTTTCTCCCATCCCGGGAATGTTGTGTGGACTAGCCAGACCCTCCTCCGCAGTGCTGTGGAGGAAGGTCTAGCAATGCAAGATTAATTAGCCCTTAACACAAAGTTCAGCTGAGGCTGGGAATCTTAGTTTTGCAGGTATTTCGTCATAAACTACAGTACTGGATGAATTGAAATATTGACCTGATGGTGGCACTAGAGGTAAGGTTATAGGATCACCAAAGTTATTAACAAATCATCATTAGGGGGTGTGAATGTAACCACAAATGTCAACCTTATGGTGGTGCTGTAGCAAATGTTACAGGATCACCCAAATCATCAGTATTCAGCCTCTGGGGAACATGTACTGGATATCTGTGCAAAATATCACAGCGATCCATCCAATAGTTGTTGAGACATTTCTGTAAACCAAAAATGCAAACCTGCTGATGACATCGGCAGAAAGAAACGGGATCACCAAAGTAGAAAGGGTTCATCATATGAACGAACACAAATGAATGCCTGTTCATGGCAATCCATTCAATAATTGCTGAGATATTTCAGTCTGAGCCAAAGTGGTGGACCGACCAGAATTGCCATTCATAAAACCAGATTCTGTTGATGCAACTAACATGGCTAAATGATGCTGATCTGTTCCTATGTAGCAACTTTTGTTGTTATCATGATATGACATTATCACCAGTTGGTTTAAAGTCATTTTAAACACACAAAAAGAATATGGAAACCGTTGAGGTAGAAGAACATTGTCTAGGTAATTTAGAACAAAGCTGTATAATATGCACCGCTGCTATAAGGGGAGGTTTAGGAAAGTAGAGAATTTCAGACCAAAAATATTAGTGCCAGGTCCAATTTTATATAAGAAAGCACATTTTCTTAAGGAGCTGAAAAGCAACAGCAGCAACAATGAAATTAAATTCAGCTGATGCCTGAGTTATTTGTTGTTGTTTTTTCCACATTTTGTAAAGTAAAAATGTGAACTTTAAACGAGAAAGGAGTAAGACCAGAGAGAGGGAGATTAAAAGTGAAGGAGAAAAAGACAAAAAGAAGTAGTGAATTGCAAAAAGAGAAAGAGGGCGAGGAAGAGTGGAAAGGAAAATACTGAGAGGAAGACAGAGAAGGAGAGAGAGCCAGAGAGGAGCAGCTCAGTTCCAGTTGGATATCCAATCTGTGTTCTCAGTCTCTGAGTCAAGTAAAAACCATCAAAGCTTGAGGTTTGGGGACTCAAGAGTCAGTTCAATCTCCAACCATTTCCCACAGCCTTTCAAGGGCTGCCAAACGTTTATTTGTTTTGGATTAATGTAATTAACCCCCCTCCCCCCCCCCATTCCCGGTGTCTCACACAAGAAGCTAGTCACAGTGAAAAGATTACAAGGCCTGCGCTTCTCATACATCCAGCCTGACCAACCCCGACACAGTGGCCCAGAGATTTCATATCAGTGGATTATATTTTGCTTTAGCTTGACGTGTAAATCGCCCTCTGACAGTTCTCACGAGCACATCAGCAAACGCTTTGCAGTCCATGCAGTGAAAGGATCAATTGCAGCAGAGGAATGAATATTCTGCACACAATCTGCTTTTTAGTCACTCTAGTCACGTATGTGAAATGTACATTTAAAGTTCTTCCTCGCATACAAATAACACTTCCAGTCCCATGTTTCCCCATAAACCAGATCATCATGCAGTGTTGAGTCATACGAAAGTCTTAAATCTCTTTCTTTTTTTTTACCTTTGTCATCGACCATAAAATTCAAATTCTGAAATCATGCGGTGGTTTTTAAGTGGGTTTTAAAGGTCCTTGACTTGGATCATAAAACATACTTATTCAATAATAGTCTGCATAAAACTTCATTTCAAGTATAAACCAGGTTTTCACAAACCAACTCATCAGCCTCTTCAAGCAGCCGAGAGCCATAACTCTTCTGGCATCAATATTTTTTCATGTGACAGAAATCACAGTAAAAATGATGTGTGAGTATGTAATACATTAGTGTTCCAGCCATAGTAAAATGTCCCATAAATCCTAAGGGTTTTCTGTTTCATACGCTACATGTGCCTTCATGAGCAGAGGAAGAAAAAAAAAAAATTGAAAAGTATTGTGAAGATTTGGCGATCAAACCCAGATGGGACTAAATCATTTTTCAAAGTCTGGTATAGATGAATAATGTGCTTTCTGATTTTGCATAAGTTAGAGTAATGTGAGGTTTTTCTTCTGGCTGAGAGATAGTTATAGTCCGACCATTTCAACAACAATTCATATGGTAGAAGTCAGACAGTAGATTTATTCTGTTTTTTTTTTAGAAATCATTAGACATCTAAACAAGTATCTTTTGATTAGTTTTGCCAGCATTGAAGACAAATAAAGTATTTTATTTTTCGGTGAAGTACACTTAAAAAGCCAAAGAGGAAATCTAAACTTCAACAGAACTACTGCTGCTTTTTCATTTATCGGTGTTTTAAGCCCCCAACGTCTCCTTCCAGGCAATGGTTATGGTTTGGGTTAGGGTAAGGGTTAAGGTTAGGGTTAGGTGCCTTGAAGTCAACGGTCGCAGCGCTGCCTGGAAGGAGACGTTGGGGGCTTAAAAACACCATCAAGCTGCTTTTTCTTAGACAAAACAACATAAACCTGCCTTGATCTTTCTGCTGCATTGATGTGGTGGAGCTCACACCTTATACTGAGGGCATTCATTCCCATTAACTTCCATTTTGTACCTCAAGAGGTCAGTCTTGCTCCCTGTGCCAGCAGCGGCTGACCAACTGAACTAATGACCAGCAGAGGCTGTTCTCAAAGGAAGCAGAGCAGAAACCTGAAACTCTTTGTTGCAATGATAGTGATGTGTCAAGGCGAGGAAACAGAAACTGCATTTCATCCAAAATGCTGTACCTGCTTTACTTAATAAGTCGCTGTACAGTCAACTTAACCTATGGCAGCAGATCCAATGACAGTGAGCAGAGAAGCCTATTAAAGTGGCCATATTATGCTCATTTTCAGGTTCATAATTGTAATTTGAGATTGTATCAGAATGGGTTTACATGGTTTAATTTTCAAACAACACCATAGTTTTGTTGTACTGCACACTGCTGCAGCTCCTCTTTTCACCCTGTGTCAGGTCTCTGTTTTAGCTACAGAGTGAGACCTCTCAAGTTCTGTAACATCTTTGTTGGCAGTCGCACATGCGCAGTAGCTAGGTAAGGATTACATGCTAGCTAGCTGTTTCTCCAACTTCGGCCTGTACAAGGCAGGATTAGCCGCGAGACTTCTTCTAAATGAGGGTGCACTTCCAACTTTGCGTGGAATACCTGCAGAACAGGGACATGTAAGTAGTTATACAATTTATTTTGTAGATTAGGGTGAATTCGTGTGTGTTGTAGCAGTGTTTTGCCATTGAGAACAAGCTAGCATGCTACCGCTAGCATGCTAATGGTTAGCCCCCTAGGCCCCTCGTCGATTTTGACCAGCTCACCTGGAGACTGAAGGCAGGACACATTCAGAAACCCCTATCTTACTCAAAACAGCATGGATGTTTTTTTTTTTCAAAGTTTGTATGCGTGTGGAAGCACCAGAGACACAAAATAACACCCCAAATCCGTCAAAAGTTGACGTGAAAAACTTCAGACTACTGATTGGTCGGAGAGAATCGTCACTAATCACTGCGCCATCATTGCTAGCGACAGACGGGGGTGTCTTGAACAAACCCGCCATTTTTAAATACTTTAGCCAGCTGTGTTTTATTTTTGCTGCCTGCAGCTTCTTTTGAAACTAAATTTGTCTTCTGGCAACAGCCACATGCTGAGAATCAAAAACAACACACCTTCGACGTTCTATGTGTGTGTCGGGTTAGGTCACGGCAGTTTCCTACGGCGTCGCTATGACGACCAGCCATGCTCGCCTCACGTATGAGGCAGTACTAAATCTGCAATGGAAAATGGAGGACAGGCCACCGCGGCCGAATCAAGTCAAGCCAAGCCGAGCAGAGCAGAGCTGGTACTAGCAGTGGGTAAGCGCCATTAGTTTCTAGCAGTCTAGCAGTAAGTCTCCTAAGAAGTCAAACGCACGCTGTCCTGGCTCCTAAATGGTGAAATGCAGGGGCGGAGCCAGACGATATAAACATTCGGGGCTTAGCCCAAACCTAGGGGGGTCGGGGGGCATGCTCCCCCTGTGGAGATTTTTTTCCCCAATTACGTCAGCTAAATGCACTATTTTTCAGGCTGTTTGAGATAATAGAATGCCTAAAGTTCTACACACTATCTGGAAAAATTATGATAGTTACTCAGTAAAAAAAAAAAAGAATTCACCCAGTAGAGCCTACAACCTATTTTGTATTTAATTGTTCTCCAGCTGTAGTGAATCCAAAACACCAAAAATGTTAAGGATGACTCATTTTCACCCCTGGCAACTAAAAAGAGGCAACCATTATCTGACTATTTTTAAGTTAGCCTACATAGGTAAAATTGGAATTTGGTGTAAACATCATTACTAATCTTAAGAGTTCAGTTCTGTTTAGTTTGTGCTTAGCTGATCAAATTTGCTACATCAGAATCCATGAAATGGAAAAAAGAACAAGTGAAGCTTTAACTGCACAACGAGGTTTATCGTGCATTTTTAAACAATACACAAGTAATAATAATGTAATATAATAAAACAATAAAAATCTGTTTTAAAACAAGAACAATGTATTAATTCATGCATTTCAATTTATACAAAAAAAACTATTTTGTTCTAAAATTCTAATACATTTGAATTGGAGTTTTGATTTACATGAGCTGTAAGCCCTTATCATCAAGATTAAAACAATAAAAGGCTTGAAATATTTTACTTTTTATGTAATGAATGTAGAATATATTAAAGATTTACTTTTTAAATTAAAGAATGGGGGGGGGGGGGGGGGATCACTTTTCCAGTGATATTGATGCATCTGTACTTGTTGTCATCATCAAGAGGAGGAAATAAACTTTCTTATGTCTTTTTGATCTTCTTTATCACTATATTTCTCAATTAGTCTCTCTTCTTATCCCACTAACGTGCCGAGATTAGCTGTGTGTTTCGGTTTTACCCCCCCAACCCCACTACCCCCCTGTGTACATGACAAATCATCAGACAAATCATCCGCCCATCTCTATTAGCAACTGATTTCTCTAAATAAAAACTAATAATATTAACTCGCTAGCTAGCCAGCAATACAGTCACTTAATAAGAAACGCTTGAATTTTCAAGCTTTTTGGTCTAAACGTCATACCCAAATTAAAAGTGGTACAGCTCCCATATACTCTGACACTCTGGGGTGTGCCTGATATCATTGGAAAGGTAACACTCTCAAGTTGTTGTTCCAAGTGTCAGGGTGATTCTAGGCCTTACTGACACAGAGTTACAGAGGCTAGAATGGAGGGGTGTTATTTCCGTCCAAGTCATACATCTGTAAAATTATTAAAATACACTGCTGTGAACACATCTAGTTAGATACAGACAACACAATGGCATAGCCACATGTCTCAACTTACAGAAGAAGCCAAAAGACTCAAAAATGGATTTTATATGAATTTTTTTCTACATATATGTCGCTTTTCTGATTTCCATTTAAAAACTGCAAAGAAAAAAGCCAATAAAGTACAAAATAAAACACTTTTCAAATACACCAACAAACCCACATCAATCATACACATACTTGAAATAACTATATACATAAATATATAGAAATAAGTCATTATAAATTGTACAGGGTGTGAAATGCTTCTAGGAGGCCCTGTTTTTGCTTTGACACAGCTCCAGCCATTACAGGGTTAAAATTTCAGGGGCAAATGTGGTATCTATCTTCTTGTCTGCTCATTGGCTAAAAATGTAGACGGGTCTTATAGCATTTAAATCTAACTGGTCCGAGCAAATGTCGATTGTTTGCACGTGGGCTCACATCGCGTCAGAGACATCTTCGGCTTCCAATGGGGATATCACAGGCAAACGTGCACCGATTGGCTTATACCAGGTCTCTATGGAAACCATAGAAGTCAGAGAATACAGTGACACATCAAGTTGCTAGGAGCCTCGAGAGAAGAGCGAGACGTGGTAGAAGTGCGGAAATGAAAAACAGTTTAGCGATTTTCCGTTGTGATTCGGCCAGAAACGTCAAGATTGTGAGGCAAACAGCTCGTTTTGGATATAATGGCTTGGATATTCCATTTCCTTGGACTCTTGGGGATTTAAGAAAAAAAAGTTTTGGACAAAAAATCCCTGCAGTGGCTAAAGGGACAAGGAAAAAGGTATGGATGCACTACACACCAGATGCGCTGTTTACGCTGTATTGTTTTATTTTCCATAACTTTGTAGCAGTTGTATAACTGCTATAAATCATCGTATGCTTTGTGTGTGGGCTTAGTGAAATCATGAGAGACTAAGCTTTCAATTGGTGTGTCGCATGGCTGTATATTTTGAAGATTAAATGCTTTAAAGTTATAAAAACGTTTATGAATAGAGGTTACAGCGACGCCACAGCCACAAACTGTACCGTAGACGGTACAGTGACTCAGTGACAGGTTAACTCAAGTGTTACAACCGCGGATTCACAAACCTGCGACACTTGTCCGCAGTTAGTCTGACGCTGCTTCTGAATCACTCTCCGGCCGGTGAGGTCTGTTACTAGTGTTCCTGTTCCTTATAAAACACTTTGTTATATCCATAACTTCAGCCGGTTAGCCAGTAAGCTCGCGACACCGATGAAACATACAACATGACAACAGCCCGCCAGCCCCTGATGACAAGTTAACGACGAAGAAGAAGATTTATATTCTTCTTTGAAAGCCTACACATCTTCTGCCGCAGGCTAAACTACAAATAAAAATAAAAATGTACAATTTCACTTTCATATAATAATAATGTATACTTTATTAATCCTGTAAGGGGAAATTTACAATGTTTGGCTCTTTATAGTTTGGCTTATTTAAAGCTAACGTACTTTCACTTACTTCTTGACGTCCGGAGTTTGTACCTCCAAGGTTGAAAGCACTTTATTGGAAGTAAAGCATCAGTTAAACATGTAATGTAATGTACAGTACAATTTGATGATACCTATTGCTCTCTTTCCTTTGACTATCTTGTTTTATTGTCATTACGGCAGGGGACTAATGGGGGCCTTAATCAATGTCCTTTGACAACTGTCCGACTTCCTAACCTAAAACTGTTCCTGGGGTACACAAACCCTTGACCCACAAAATGAATTAATTTTTTTATATTCCTTATAAATGACCAAATTAAGACAATATCAGATCACATTTTTCTTTATATATTTCCAAATCAACTTCTATTGAGTTTGATAACACAACATTTTTTGTTAACAATCTATTACATCAAAAGTAACCACTGGTTTTGGAATCAACCCTGCATAATGAAGAAAGAAAAGAAAAAAAGTTCCTCTGATGTCCAACAAATGCACAGGGAGAAATCATTCAAAGAAGATGCAGAAACAAACAAGCTTCCACCCACAGCATATTTAAAAAAACCTGCAGCGCAATGCAGCCAAAAGGCACGTGACCGTTAGGATGAACAGTTTTTGCCTAAACATCTGCCGTTCTTTTGCTCCGATTATGCTTTTTTTAATCTTCAGGCCTATTCTATGCAGGCATTCTAGGAAATGTAGGAAACCGTGAGTGTAAGATGATCTGAGGGCAGAATATTCCTTTCATTTAGTGACCTCAGCATTTGTAACCTTCTGCTATACCACCACCTCCATTAAACCAGGTTATGTGGTAAAAAAAAAAAAAACGAAATGGAATAATGAAATGTGATTCACCAACCTTGATGGAATTTATTTGGCAAGTAAAGTGTGTTTGATATTGGCCTGCTGCAGTTCTTACTTGAGCGTTTCTCTCTTTACCTTGTAGAGAATTGTTTCTGAGAAGTGTTGCTCAGGAATGCAAAATGAAAAAAAACAAAAAACATAAAAAGTTATTTCCAAATTGAGCCTTGAATTAAAAGAGACTGAAACGATGGTCTCTGCAAGCTTTCCATGCTTTTCTCAAGGCAACACAGTTAGCAGAAGTCCTCTCTTTCAGTCTTTCCCTCCTATTTCCATGCCTGCTGCCAGTTTGCTGAAGAGAAAAATAAATGCCAGGATGTTTTCTTTGTCCTGCTTGACGCTCCCTACATTTGACCTTGGCTTCAGATGAGACTGTTTTGGCTCACTGTGATGCAAAGGAAATTTAACAACACCACAGAAGCCCGGAGAATGATTTGTTTAGTTTTTATTTTAATCAGAAGACACTTCGTTGCAAATATGCAAAGGTTTATTTGTACATATGCATAATATGAAATGTACAGAGTCTTTGGAGATTAGACTCCATCGTTATGAAAATCATTTTAAAGGGGTAGAGAAGCCAAGGCATATCTTCCCCGATGGTGTCTAGACACTGGTGGTGGTGGTGAAGGAACCCAAAGACCGGACCGAAGGAGCCGACGGGAGCGGTCTGCCGGAGGAAGACCCAGGGTGCCGTGGGTGACGATGACTGGAGGTGGAAGGGGAGGAGGAGGGTTGCACACTTTGCCTGAAATGACAACTGACAGCAGCAGAGAGAAGAACAGAATTAAAGCAGGGATGCCATGCTGTGATTGGCTCGTGAAATTCATGGCCAATTCTGGTTGGTTTAAGTGAAAAGTGAATGCCTCGAAACAGCTGATGAGAGAGAGAGAGAGAGAGAGAGAGAGAGAGAGAGAGAGAGAGAGAGAGAGAGAGAGAGAGAGAGAGAGAGTTTAGAAGTCTTCCTGAAAGAATTTACGCTGTGCTTCATAAGTAGTCTATTATGACTTTCAGTACTGTAACTCCTCTCCCCTTTATTCTTTACAGTTACTGTATCTTCTTGGAGGTATCTAGCAAGAATATCACGTCACTGTTTGGCATCAGCAGGACAAAAGCAAGAAATGACAGTATCATTCTGCATCTGTGTTTATGCAAACCAAAAATGATTTCAAACTTTTATTTTCATTATAGGTATAAGTAAAGTGTTACCTTATCAGAAAACACACAGTGGCTGGTCACAGGAAATATGAGAAAAAGGTTTAGACCTGCAAAACGAGCACATAACATGTCCCAGAAGTCTCAGTGCAACTCAATATAAATTCTTTGAATTCTCAGATTATTATAGGCTTGAACTTATAGTCACTCTCACCAACATACTGTACATCCCTCCTCCTTACCTTTGCCAGAATAACAGTATTTCGAAGCCTCTTATAACCCAGAGCAACAACAGTGGCAGCTCTATTTGATGAAGCATCATTTCTTTCTTAGTTCAGTCTGGGCTTTATCATGTTGCATGTTTTACATGTGTTCCTGATCAGCAGGATTAACTTTTCAATTGGTTTCTTTGTTCATATAAACACTCTGCAGAGTGTTTTCATTCTCTGCTCTAAGCTTTTACTCATATCATCACAGTCCTGCAGAATCCTTTGCATCTCTAAATATCAGTTTCTCAGGAAGAGGGACAAACATGTTTATTTTTCCTTTTGACGTCTGTGGATTTTGACATTTTGCAATGTTTGATCAGTAGTCTAAAATATTTTCTGCCTCTAGGAGACAGTATGAAGTGCCAATCACTTTTAGAAAGGTTTTCATTTCTACAAGCGACTAGTTAGCTGTAATACTGTAATGAAAGGCACTCTGAATAAATACGAACAATAACAATATTAATTTTTCCTCCTTTCACCTGACATATTTTGCCGCAATGTTACACACCTTCTTCTCACAGTTATAACTCAGTCATGTTAATCCTCAACATCAAGAATAAACATCTATGAATCAGTTTAGAAATCATACCGATGTCCTTATAATTTTAGATCTTTTCTCATAATCATAGAATTTTCTTCAGGGACACTTTTCAGCAGATTTGTTGGGCACTGATTTTGCACAGGCATTATTTTCACCTTTGGGTCCAATATTGAAGTCTTGACACCTTACACAACATCAAAACTGACTCCAAATTTAGACTTGGACTGCAGACTTAAAAGACAAGTCCCGGGACACTTTGACACTGTAGAAAAAAATATATCAGTAATGTATTTCTTGGGTTCATGTTGTTGTTTGATGTATATCAGATCACAGGGCAGCTTTAATTGAGTTGGATGACAAAACCTTTTTCAACAATCTTAAAGGAGAATTCCGGTCGATTTCAACACTTAGCTGTGTTTGTAAATTTGGAGTGTTGTCAGTAGCGAGAAAAACAAAAACAATCGGTGTTGCCTACACCGTGTTATCCTCCTGCTAGCGTTAGCACCCAGGAGGCTGAAACAGGGCAAGTTTTAAACGTGCTTTTAGCTTCTTAAAGGCAGCTACACACCGGGCCGATAATCGGCCGTTGGACAGTCTGGCGAGGTCAGTGACTCGAGTCTGTTCGGTGTGTTCTGGCCGTCGTCAATCGGAGGAGCTGTCGGCCTTCATTTTGGCCGACCTGACATGCTCAGTCGGAGACAGGGCAGTCGAGACTCACCCGGAAATGGCAAGTGGGATGACCGTGTCGTAGCCTCTCAAAATCGGACGAAAATCTTTTAAACCGACCTTTGTCGAGCTGAAATGAAGACAGATTCAGCAACTGCATGGCCGATTTCTCGCTTAAAATGTTTTCAGAAACACGTTTCGGTGAACTATTTTAGTACAATATGAGATCGTATTCTGAATGAGTTGCCATTAATGGCCGGTTGGAAAATCCAAAATCCGGAAGCAGCAGCCAGACCCACATGGCGCGTTCGTCCAATCAGCTGCCGATTTTCATTTTTTGGGCGACAATACAGATTAGCGCCGCCTGCTGTTATGGAGACGTATTACATCTCGTCACGTTGGTGTGTTCCGAGGCATTTTTTTGACCAATTAGGGGAGACTGATCAGTCCAACTGCCTTTTCTGCCAACGGTCAGCCGTCTGGTTGGTCTGTAACGGCCCTAACCCACGTGAAGTGATTCCTTCCGAGTGAACTCAGTGAATATGACTGCAGTAGATGTGAAAGAAATGCATAGGTAGTGTCTCCAAACTTACCTCAATTATAACTTGTCTCCTGCTAGTTATCCTACAGCACTTACTTTTGCATATGCTTATTTTTGAAAATATTTTTGTATCTCTTTTCGGTATTGTAGTTTGTAGATGGTCCCTAAGCACTCGTCTTGCCGTCTCAACACCGGAACTAAACAGAGCTGAATTAGAACAACATTTATGCATTTCTTTCACTTCTACTGCAGTCAGATTCACTGTGTTCACTCGGAAGGAATCACTTCACATGGGTAGGCACTTGTAATGACATTTCAACCATGTTAAGAGGCTAAAAGTACATTTAAAACTCTGTGTGAGAATACTGATCCTGATTGAGGATGAGGAAATTAGATTTTCTTAACCTTTTGCCCCTAATTACTTCTTCATCCTTGCATCATAAGTATATCATATCAGTATTATTGAAGTATGTGTGTACACAGGCACGTATGTGTGGTGTGCACAATGGTACATGTGTTTGCTGCTTTCATGCAGATGTTTTCTGCACACATGTATGCACGTACTGTGGGGCCAATCCTGAATCCTTGATCTTCAACTGCATGAACTGGCATGGAAACACTCACACACATACGAGCACATTCACACACACAGGCTCACACACCCACTCCCCAAACCTAAACAATGATCCATCATATGATTCCACATCCTCCTCTGGGCCACATCAGTCCCTTTGCTGAGGAAAAACTGATCCCAGAATCGGCTGCTAACTGTCAACTGCAGGACTCTGAGCCGCCCACTCACCACTAGAAAGAGACCACTGTGGACGCACGCATTTAATAGGCCTGCCATCAGAGTAAATGGAGGCTTAGTTTGCGAGCGCTCTGATCTCTCTCTGGATTTGTGACGCTCCTCTTTTTTGAAAAACCCCAAGGAGAGCGAACACAATGGTGGATTTGTCGAGGCTGTAATTGTGATTTTAGTTTTAGTTTTGTTCCTTGTCATTGTAGGTGAATTGTCTGGCATGTCACAGCTGTCAGTGCTGTGTGTGTGGTGTGTGTGTGTGTGTGTTTGCATTTGTGTGTGCTTGTATATATGTAGGTCTCTGCTCTTTCCTCTGAACACATGCAGCCATAAAAGGTGACTGTCGGCAAACATTACAGTAAGTGACTTTTGATCCAAAGAAGCCACCATTTGAAAAAAAACACGCCACCTGCTTTCCCATTAAATTAAACAAATTAATGTTCAGTTTAAGTGATGAGAAACAGCTCAAGACACCAAGGTGTGTGTGTGTGTGTGTGTGTGTGTGTGTGTGTGTGTGTGTGTGTGTGTGTGTGTGTGTGTGTGTGTGTGTGTGTGTGTCTCATCAGCCAGCCCTTGAGCTGCCCATTTCTTCAGTATGGACGTGGCCACCCACTCTCTCTCTTCCCTGATCTACCATTTATATCAAACTCCACACATAATGGACTCTGTATGGCTAACTCATTAGCATCACCACAAGTTCCTCTTTGTGCCAGTTACTAAGTGATTTCTTTTTCTTTTTTTCTTATTTTCCAGCCTCTTGGTAGCCGAGTCGACCAATATGTAAAGGTGGATGCGGCTAAGATAAATGTTAAGATTTGGTTCAGTGACCATTTTAAACATCATGGTTTTCATGGGAAGCTAGGAGCAAGGAATGAGTGTGAAGCCTGCCAGTGAGTTTATTCTCAAAGTATTATAAATGTTGTAACTTTATAGCTCTTCCAAGGGGGGTAAACTACAATATCAAGAACAAAATGTATGAAAGACAATCAACTTTTTGATCGTTTGTGAAGGCAATTGCAGCTAAACGCTGCTATTTCTTTACTATAGCCTTTAAATACATTGTTTAATCTGCAAAGCAGTGAAGAAAAAATATTTTACTAAAGACAACAGAGCCAAACAGTTGCTTTATATCACAGCTAAAGAGGACGTGTGTGTCAAAAAAGAGCAATCATATTGTAAACTGTGCCAGCGTCATCAAACATTTTGGAAATTTCAATGTGGTCTCACCATTGAAAGCAGATGAGTGTGTGCTGTGCTTCTTTTTTCCTAAATCCATTAGTGACCAAAACCAACAAGGCAAATTATGCTGAAGCAATGCAAGATACAAAAAAATATATATATATAAAATATAAAAACTGAGCAGATCTCTGAGATCAAACAGTAAATAATTGAGACTAAAGCAGAGAAGACAGTCTAAGCAGAATCAGACTTTGATTATTAACGTCCTGTTTCATGCAGTGTGTTGTGTTCCGTACAGAGGTGGAGAGTAACGAAATACATTTACTCACGTTACTGTATTGAGTAGTTATGTTGTGTATTTTGTATTTTTCAAGTAGTTCGCTACATTACAAATCCCATCCGTTACTTAAAAAAAACTTTGACTAACGAAAACCGGGAGGAAGAAAAACAAAATCGCGCCCGGAACCACTACAGAGAAGAATGATCAGCAAGTCTTTCTGTAGGAGCTTGAGAAGGAGATGGAGGTGGATCAGGCGAGCAACGACGGTTCAGAGACTGTTTCAGTAGAAATGCTAGCTGAAACATCGAATTCTGCTGCCCGAAACGACGAAAATCCTTGGCCACATTTGAAAGACTGTTTTTCATTTAAATTCAACAGGGCCAGTAGTATCAAGCAATGCCAGATGTGACTGCCAAGGTGACTGAACTGGCAGCATTCAATAACTCCACATCTAATCTGCGGAAGCATGTGTTTGGTAAGTATTTGTGCATTGGTACTTCAAACTAAGTTTTTATGACTAATAGCAAATTGCCAATTAGCAAAACAACATGTTTCGTGGCATTGCTAATTTTTGTCTAGCACTAGCAACCCGTAGGACAACGTATGTAGGACACTGGCTAAATTAATTCACATACATCTAATTAGCTCATACGGGCTACTTAGGTGTGTAATAGTTTTGGATTTGTGACCCCTTGTCCTATTTTCACTACATGGGAGAGATCCCCCCGCCCCGTTTTACAGGTTTGTTTAATGTAACTAAGTAACTTAAAGTACATTTTAACATTTAAACTACTTAATACTTTTACTTGAGTATTTTTTCAGATAGGTAATTTCACTTGTACTTGAGTAATATTTCATCAAAGTATTTGTACTTTTACTTGAGTACAATATTTAAGTACTTTTTCCACCTCTGGTTCCGTTAGACAAAGCTCTGGGCAGAACCTTCATCTCAGACAGAGTCAGGCCTCTCTGGCTGTGGTGAACACACTAACCACTAATATCAGGTTGGTTCTGCAGAGGAGAACAACAGCATGGCCACACTAACCAGACAGCTGCTGCTTCCTGCATCACAATATGCTCAAAGAGGGATTAGCCACTCAGTTGGCATAATAACAACAACAATTAGACCAATGACACTAGATACAGCTACAGCCACAGCTGCTACCATGGAGATATTGTATATTGTATAGAGTAGTTGGGATAAGAGTTATAGTTAACCACGATAGATTTTATTTCTATAGCAATTTTTAAAACGTTTTCATGGTGTTTTACAGAAATTAAAAAAGATGAGATACAATAAACAAAACTGAACAATATATCACATGAGGATGATTTTACTGGGGCACAGCGGTGCTTTGAGCTAAATGCTCACATGATTTACTGAACATGCTAATATGCTGATGTTTTGCACATCATATTTACCATGTTTACCATCTTAACCATTTCACTCATAGTGGTCACTACAGTGGACAGCTGTTCAAAAGCCATTTTCGTGCATATGCATGGGTTTTGATGGTATAATTGCACATCACCCACCACAGTGGACACACCTGGAGTGACATAAACATTATCATTTTCTAAGGGTGCTCCGATCAGATTTTTTGGGGCCGATCACCGATCACCGATTGCTGGGAGTAGTATCGACCGATGCAGATCACCGATCACCAGGTCTATTTGAAACCTTCTATTTATCATGTCATATATTTATCATATATTAATTTTAATATTCTTAACAACAATGTATAATAATTAAAATTAACAGAAGATAATGTATTGTGAATTGTCAACGGTTTACTTTTATTGACAGGAAACGTTCAACATTCCACTTCCTCTGTTAGAAACAAACAGCTTAGAGCTTAACATAGAGCTAAAGCCTTATTCGGAATAAATTACTAAAAAACTGTCAGTGTGTTCTTCAGTGTGTTCCAGCAGGGTGGGGACACTTAAAATTTTTACCAGCCACTTTTTCCAGAATTCAAATTTATAAAAGAAAGTGCTCTATTATATTTTAAATTGCTTTATTAAATTCTTTTTTTTTATTATTATTAATACAATTTATTTATTATGTGTCAGTAGCTTGTTGATCTTTACATTGCTAGTTAATTTCCTATCCTGGCCTGGGACACACATTCATACGGTTTGATAAAGGACTTATTGGACTTTAACTTATTGATCTACAATAACGAGTGTAGCTCATGGATGTATTAAGTGTAGCTGTCCTCAATTTAGGTCGTCCTGTAC
Organism: Zingel zingel; assembly: GCA_023566125.1. Lineage (NCBI taxonomy): Eukaryota > Metazoa > Chordata > Actinopteri > Perciformes > Percidae > Zingel > Zingel zingel. Next base: position 11,643,398 of record CM042328.1, on the reverse strand, counting down.
GTCTCCTCTCCAGTTTTCCCTGCATCCAGTGTGTGTGTGTGTGTGTGTGTGTGTGTGTGTGTGTGTGTGTGTGTGTGTGTGTGTGTGTGTGTGTGTGTGTGTGTGTGTGTGTGTGTGTGTGTGTGTGTGTGTGTGTGTGGTGTCAGTGCAGGGTAGAACTGAGCAGCAGAGAGAGAGCCAACAGGATTAAAACAGCATCAGGTTTCAAGCGACTTAAACATCGTTCCAGTCTACATTGACGTTAAAATGTCTACAGGTTGGCAGGACGGTCTGAAATGTTTTGCACGGTCTTTCGCTGTACGTTTTGTCAATGCGCAACTTGTTCAAAAAGTACCTTATCTTTTTCATTACTTCGCCCTCAACAGCTTGTAGCTACTGCTGACTCCGCGGCGGGCCTCTTAACACCGGGGATATGTCGCCACATTTTTTAACAGATAATTTTCCTTTCGTCTGTACCTCAGCTCAGCTAGCTAGCTACATGGCGTCCCGGACTAGCGCTGAAAACTAGCTAGCTACTCGACTATGTGTTGTCAAAGCCCCGGCTGTGAACGGTTTCATTTCCTGTAAGTTCTTCACAATAAAAGTCCACCGTTATTTTGGTATTTGAATGTTTTTATTATGAAGCAAGAAAATCCGGAAATGTTGGGGATTCATTAGCAGTAACGTAACGCGACTCCTATAAGCATTGTGCATTGTTACTTAGCAACAGCATTCTTTGACAAAAACTGTCCAATCCATTACAAGGATACAAGGCTAATGTCCCACCCTGGTTCCGAGGCACTTTTTTTGACCAACTCGGGGAGACTGATCAGTCCAACTGCTTTTTCTGCCAACGGTCAGCCGTCTGGTTGGTGTGTAACTTAGCTGCATAAAGAACATTTTCTCACGAGTAGTGCGTCATCTGATCGGCCTTTATGGAGACCACCGATCAAACTATTTAAAGCTTTTATCGGCCGATAACGATCGTTGCCCGATCAATCGGAGCACCCTTATCATTTTCTTCCTATAAAATAGATAGAGAAAGACTGAAGCAGTGGCCTATGGTATTAAATCACTTTTTTTTTTAAAACAGAACCAGGACTGGCTTGCATGCATCTTGTGTGGTTCTCGTTAACATATGTCATATTTGGTTGTTAGTTTATGCAGACGAAATTCAAATTCATGAAACAAACCACTTTAGAGGAGACCACTTGAAGTTATAAGAACATTTTTAAGGATATATGCAGCATTTTCTTGAGGACTTTTTCAGTAGTGTGCTTTGAACTTTGTGGAAGCCGCAGGATCTAACAGCCCACTGTGGCTAATTTAGTGCCTCATGTGTTCCCGTTATTATGTCGGACATAAGATGCTTAATATACTGTATGTCAACCATGAAATCGGTTGTCCTTTTAGTCAGGTACTACATGCATCTACTACTACAAGCACTATGCCTTCAAACTGCTACGACTGTCAGACTCAATCTGACTGTGAAATCGCCAGTAGTGGAATGTAACCAAGTACACACTCTTTTGTACTTAAGTACAGTTTTGAGGTAGCCTACTTGTATTTTACTTGAGTGTTTCATGTTATGCTACTTAATACTTCTACTCCACTACATTTCAGAGGGAAGTATTGTACTTTTTACTCCACTACAATTATTTAACATTTAGTTGCTAGTAATCGCTTATATGATAGGATGCAGTATAATGGTACAATGCCCAGTAGTATACAAAGTATTTAAAATTGGCTCCACATTGACAAATTACAACATTAAAATGTTGACAGAATTATATACTAGTACACTTTTTTAAAAGGACCCATTCTGAACAATGACTATTTATACTTTTGATACTTTAAGTGCATTTTACTGATAAAACCTCTGTACTAATTACATAACATTCTGAATTCAGAACTTTGACTTGTAATGGAGTGTTTTCCCAACTATAGTATTTGTACTTTTACTTAAGCATCTTTCTTCTTTCAGTAGTACTCAGGATAGAATAAAAAAAGTTTTTTATGCACAGTTAATCATTTAGCTCTGGAGGTTTACATGCTGTTTATGATCTACAGGAACATTTTTTTGTGTTTTGTGTTGTCAAAACCAAATTGTTTCTTTTTTCCATTTACTTTTGTATTGTACATATAATGATTTAAGAGTGACAGTTTTCCACGAAACGGCTCAACTAAACTGACATATTCTGGTGTACAAAGTCAAAGATTGGACTGGTTGTTTAATAGTGATATGTTTAAGTTGGCTGACGTCTCAAAAGTCTGGGAAAAAAGGCTGGAAAAGAGTACATGTGCAAATATTTCATGTACTGCACCTCATAAACAATCTGATGTTGATATAGCACTAGTACTACTAGTACTTTTACAGCTACTGTTACTGTTTCTACTACTTATCAGCGTTTCTGTTTTCTAGCCCCATAAGACTTCTTAATTTCTCAATTTTACAGGCTAAAGTCTGTACACTTCAGTTAAATAAAATGGTGGGAATTGTTATCACCACGCAGTGGGTGAAAATGTGCAATGGTTTCTTTCCATTGAGCCAAGCTGCAGCTTTGTGGTTCATCAGGGTATGAGAGTGTGTAATGTCGGCTGATTCACATCTAATGTATCAAGCTTTAAATAGCAGGCACGTTGCCTCAACTCAGGGAGATAACATACTTTTCAGCATTTTCTTCTTCGCAAAAGTGTGTGTTTGAGGTGTTCTGTGGTAAGAGGCTGCATGTGTGTGTGTGTCCTTGTGTATGTCTCATTGTACACATATGCATGTTTCTCTCTGTGTGTGTGTGTGTGTGTGTCTCATTGTACACATATGCATGTTTCTCTCTCTGTGTGTGTGTGTGTGTGTGTGTGTGTGTGTGTGTGTGTGTGTGTGTGTGTGTGTGTGTGTGTGTGTGTGTGTGTGTGTGTGTGTGTGAGGAGCGAGGAGTGAATGGCTTGGCTCCACATCAAAGGCCCCTGCGAGTCTCTGCATTAACGAGGCCCTTTGTTCCCTGCCTCCCAGATTACAGCACGTCTCTCCCAGTGCTGCCAGTGAGCTGTGTGTGTGTGTGTGTGTGTGTGTGTGTGTGTTTGTGTGTGTGTTTGCAGGGCGCAGTGACCTGTAGACCAAAGGCCAAGGTCTGATCCTCCTCCTCAACATCATCTTTCTTATCTAATGTAACCAAAAAGAAAGCAGATCCAAAGAAACTAAAGTTTCTCAGTCAAGTTGATACATTTATTTATTTATGGTGATACACACTTTCATTGTTACTGTTTACGTGTCATGTTTTAATATATAATACCCTATATTATGTAATTCCCCCCTAATTTCTTCATGCCAATTGTTTATGGTCTATTTCTGCTTCCCTATCACAGAAAATGCTCTTATGGGTACTGTGGCATTTAAGCAACACATTCAAAGTAAACTCAACTATTACTGCATAAAAAGGTTTCTCATAATAGTAAATGTATGAAATAAAAACAGCAGAAAGCAAACAGTGTTTAGACATTTGTAATCGATAAATGTCTAGCATCTGATGTAACTGTTCCTTATTAAGAACAAGCCTGCTGAATCCTGACTTGGACGTTGGAGGGAAAAAGGGGATATGGGGATTTTAGTTGAGAGATTGTGTATTCAGTAACTGAACAAATAAATGCAATCTGTTTATAGATACTTTTGAAAAACAGGATTTCTTTTATGTTTTCTGGATTACTCAGAAACATGTTGGAAAGAGGGTTTAAGTGTCATCTTGCATGCCTTTTCTTTATGACTAAAAACCATCTTCCTGAACCCTAGCTTCACTTTGATCATTCCTGAGTTGCACAAATATCTTCAGTATAATCAATGGCTTTTGAGTATGAACTTAGTCAGCAGTGAATTTGGGATCTGAACTTGAAGTAATGATCAGCAACCTGTCATGGAATACATTTCAAAAACAATCTTCCAACCTTTATAATTTATTATTTATACTTTTTATTAATCCCCAGTGGGGAAATTACAATTACAATTTACACTCACTGACTGAGCTACTGCCACCCAGCTTTAGAGCTGCCTTCAAACCTGATGCTTCAACCTGCAAATCACCTCACCTCACCTCAATCGGCTCAGCGACACACTGAGACTAACCTTGCGGTGTGTTTGTGTGTCTGTTCATGGTGACAAGGTGTGACGCAGAAGCTCTCTTCCTTGCTATTTCCAGTCACTATCAGCCCCGTTTTTCATAAGCTGGGGCATGATTTGTTGATGCACGTCTTTAAAAAGTTTGTGAACTGAAGCGGGGCCTGAGTGAAGATGGAGCTGTTCCAACCACAGCTCGCTTGTTCTTTCCTCTGAGCACACAGGGACAAGAGAGCAGGCTGCGTGCAGGCATTTGAAGGGTTTTGTTCCAAACAGAGATATAGACGGTTCAAAACAAAAAAGGGGGTATCTCCTCTTACACACTTGATGGATAGCCCAGAATGAAAAAAGGATGGTACTTTAGAAGACAATCCTTGGAGCAGATTCAGCAAAATCAAGTCCTCAGTTGCCAAAGAAAATAACTGTTTTATTTATTTATTTCAATTTGTGCCTATATTTTTGGCTAAATCTGCCATTTATTTAGATGAGCATTGTACGTTGGCATTTCTTCATTATAGATGTGTTTGGAATTGATCCATAGCTTTTATTTTTGTACCACTCGGATGTAGTTGCTCACGATGTACATTAATTACAATTTAGATTTTGCACTGGACTCAAAGTCACAAATAAAGTGTTTGCATCTTCGTCATCACTCCATCACTGATCCTCTACTGAAGACCAGCGATGTGTTTTCAAAGCTCTTTCCCTCCACTGTTTATGTTTGTTGATTTCACCCCCAAAGCCCTCAGCAGATCTATGATATCAGCTCATAAATGTTTGATAAGGAGCTAACGAAGAGGTAAAGGGACGGCAATCTGCTGATTCAAAAGAGACAGACACATTTAAATCAGCAAACACTCAGCAAACCAGAACTTGAACAACCGTCATTATCCGGCACAACATATCAAGTTTATTTCATATAGGTTTATTTTGCTGAGCCTCCGTTTCCAGTGCTCATGCAGCTACACGAGAGCTGAAACCAGTCTTGGCCAGTGAGTGGTTTCACAGGAGAAGGTGTAGGTTGAGTGCCTTGCTCAAGGACATCTTAATGGGAACTGCTGGTGGAAAAGGACCACACTTTTTTCTCCCTGTCTTCTCTTTCACCTTCACACCGATCAGCTCCTTGGTCTCAATGTATTTCCACCTCTGTACGTCACTTCTTATATAAATGTTTGAAATTCTGAAATGATTCAAAGATTATTCAGCCTCCTACAGACATCAGAACCACCTTCAGGAGCTACGTGGCATCCCGTCAATGTACTGAGTCAGCCACTTTGTTCAAATATTTATTTACTTTTTGTGTACACTGTGAGTGAGTTTCTACATTTCAAATACAGGCTGCATCTTAAGACACATCTCAGATAATAAATAAGAAGATATGTAGGACAAAATATTTTGATAATAAAACCTGGGTAACCCTCATTCTGCTGCACAAAACCATTTTTTTTTTTGCATGCAGGATGATGGTAATCTTCATATTAAAAAACAAACATAAATCATAATCTTTAATCTCACTGAAACTACTTGGAATAGTTGATGTTTGAGTAGATTGAGCCGAAACCTAGACACAAAATAAAACTGTAGAAAAGATTTGTTGAGGTTCCACATTGCCGGCTGGATGCTGCCTTAAAGGACATGGTTTTGATTGCAGGAAAACTACCAATAAAAAGCACACAAGTGGTTCCAGTTAAGAGCTGTTCGCTTGGATGTGGCTTAACTCCAATGAAAGGACATGATTTAATTACTCTGCAGCTTTAATGCGCCTGATGTTTCTTTATAAAGCACAGTATATAATCTATTTTTTAACCAACTGTGATTCATCATTTTTTTTTTTTTAAACATGTTAAAGAAGGAACGCCCCCCCACACCCCTCCCAATGATTGCGCAATGGAAAGGGACTCAATGTAATGATCTTCTCATATTGAATGAGTCCTTTACACACTGACAGTGCAGTTGATGTTTGAGTGTTGTGCACTGAGTGGCATCATTCATTTGCAATGGTAATCATGTTTTTCTTTTTAAACAAATGTTTGGGTTTAGGTTAGAGGTTCTCCTGTTTGTGAGGATCCCAACCTTTTTGGCGTTGCCTTTAGGTGATCAAAGTCTGAAAATCTGAAATACATTTTTGTCATGTGACCCTTTTGGATTTATTGGGTCCAGAAATAGAATTTAGAAATTTACAAAAAATATACAATAACAATTGAAGAGAGGGAAGGAATCGTGCAATATCAGTATGGTCTGAGATTTAAGATTTAAATATACATATAGTGCTAGGCAGTTCAGTGCAATGGTAATATATTAATAACAATATTGTGAGATTGAAAATATACATGAGGTAGATGAGCAGAACAGTGTTGATTGACTTTGTTCAGTGTTATTGATGTATAAACTTCAGATAAATAAAAACATAAACATCGTTGCATCAAACACACTTACTTTATCAGAACAACCACTGCATTTGTCTTCAGATATACCGCTCGTGTGGGTCACAGCAGCGATGCATCCTTTTGTTTTCTGTGTGGGCTGCTTATCTTTTCTATCCGCTCATGTTGCCTTATTTGGCCTTTCCTGCCAACAGATGATGTGTGATGTCACGACAGTCATTAGAGTTTGAGATAAAAGAGGAGGAGAAAGGATGCTCGTGGTGTGTGTGAGTCACAAACACTTTACACTGATAAGGCAGGGTGATGGGAACGAGAGAGAGAGAGAGAGAGAGAGAGAGAGAGAGAGAGAGAGAGAGAGAGAGAGAGAGAGAGAGAGAAACATATATATATAACGAGAGAAAGTGTTTTTAGGTCAGAGTGCCTCAAAGTATTTCAAGAGAGACAGCATGTGTACAGAGAGAGTGTTCATTGCTTTGTATGTCTGTGAGAGAGACATACAGGCTGTCTATAGCCTATAGCCTTAGGTGAACCTGTGAACCCATAATGAATGTGCGTAACTATCAGCACATATTCATGGGAAACTGTGTTAAGATCAGAGTGCGGCAAACTCACGAGGCAGCGTGGCCCGCGCAGGAGAGGTGCTGTCTCTCTAGAAAAACAGCTGTCTATATTTAATCAAGGCGAATAAACAAGGAGTTTAAACAACTCATTTATAATTTAGATTTGCATACATTACAACCGCTCATTTTAATCTTTTTATTAATATGCATCGACGATATTGTATAAATATGCAGTTTTATGCAAATACCGGGCCCATTTTCTGTTTGTATTTAATTCTGTTTCCCAGCTGTGGATCATCATTTTCATTCAAGGCAACCGACTCAGATTAAGTCAAGTATTAAGTCACAGCATGGGAGTGTATAAATATTTCTCAATTAAAAACTCTGAAGACCAGCTATGATACTGTATCAGCATTAAAAATGCATTGGCACTGGGAGGAAAAGAGGGAAAGGCAAGTTATGAGTTTGATAAGACATCAGAACATCAAGTCTACATCTTTGAACTATGTTTTTTTTTTCTTCTTTTCAAATCAAGTAGTTGCAACAGCTAACACTTTTCGCTGTTTTGGAGACTGTTACAAAATCCGGGGGATGTAAAGACCAGTCAAAAACACGCAGTGCATCTGTTATTGATGAGCATGCCGTGCCTTCTGATGTTTTTCACAGAATGTCCTACATTTTGCAGTTTCTTGACTGAGCTTCCAATTTTTTTGTCGACCCAAATGAGGAGGTTTTGTTCCAAAATGTGAAAAATAACCAAGTGAACAGTGTGACAACAGCCGCTACAAAAGGACAGTTGGGATAGGAGTAAAACTCTCAATGCATAATTAGTTATCAACTAACTTGTAACAGCAACATTTCATACCAGTATGGTTATATTTTTCTTAGTAGACCTGTATGGCACAATCACTAAAAGTATGTTCGTTAATGAGAAAAGGTTGACCTTTAAATCCAGTGCTCATGACAAGACACATGTTTAATGTGAACCAATCACAAGCAAGAGAGGGCAGGCTTTCAGGCACAAGATGCAGCTGATAGGATCCACTGTCTCCATCACCCCAGCCGACAGACAGCTCTCTCTGTGGCAAAACAAGACACACACAAAGTGAAAGTCAAGTTTTTTTGTGTGTGTGTGTGTGTGTGTGTGTGTGTGTGTGTGTGTGTGTGTGTGTGTGTGTGTGTGTGTGTGTGTGTGTGTGTGTGTGTTAATTTAGTTTTGTTAACATAATCAAAGTGTTGTATGTTGTAGCAGTTTTAATATATTTTGTGTATGTGTGGTAATCACATTCCACAGCCAAATTATGATTGCAAAATAGAGGCACTCAAATACAAGAGTTTCTTTTTTTAAATGTATTTTTTAATTTTTTATTTTTTATTTGTAGAAACATGGACCGATGCTTTTTATCATAGTGTTCAGTTTGCAATGCCAGTCCCTATGGACCTTGTAATCTGAGAATGCATTTGAAGTGTAGCTGATGAAAAAGAATCTAATCTTTCCACTATTAAAAGTCATGCATCTTTAAGTGATACTGTAGGTTCTGGATAATGTGCATTCATGTGACCAAAACTAAAGTCCAGGTGGAGAAGCCTGCAGGGAAACCTGAGTAAAGAGCAACATGGACAATAATGAATTGGCTCCACATTAGAGGAGAAATTTCTCATCCTCATATTTAAATGTAAAAATGAGTTTTAGCTCCTCAGAGTGGAGCATTTGTATTTGGAGAAAAAAAAAGTAGAGATTCTGTGCAAACTTTGCTTTAGGATTATGGCTGAGCTCCAAAGTAATGAGGTAGTGATCAGCATTTCAATATTGTAAATAAGAAATAAATTCTGAGTAAAACAGAATGAGAAAATTACTCTAGGTGCAGCTACTTTGAAGTATTTAGTTTAAGTTTAAGCATTTCTTTAAGTAAAAAAAAAAGAATAATTAATGTAAAATGTTACTTAAGTAAAATGTATCAATAGCACAATGTACTTTAAGTATCCCCTGTGAGTGTTACACTATTATTATACTTTTAGATTATTGTCAATGCATAAATGTGTATATTGCATTTTACTGTAGTTGGGCGAAGTGGAGCTTGCTTATTTATATATTGTTGGGTAGTTTAATTGATTTAGGCTTATCATATGCATTTTTATGCAAAATGTACAGGTAAAGACCTATGTTAAAAATATGTGCATTATACTACAATATATAAAATCAGCATAGGCTATAGAATATAAATATAAAATATGTAAAAACAATATGTACAATATATAACAGTGTAAATAATAATAATGCTGAAAATGGGATATATGATTGTGTTAAAATGAAAATACAATATAAACAAGAATATTATTTGAAATGTACAGTAGTAGAATGCAGTATTAATGCCAGTTATCCAGAGTATTCCACAGTTGAATTATAGGCTAATTGCACAGAGTAGCTACTGCTGTTAGATAAATGTAGTGGAGTAGTAAAGTAGGATTACATGGAAATAATCAAGTAAAGTACAAGTACCTCAAATGTGTAGGCCTACTTAAGTACAGTAATTGAGTAAATGCACTGAGTTACTGTCCACCACTAGAAATGAGGAAAGAAAACAAATTATATTTCCTGAAACCAGAACACATAATTCTAATCAACAGTCCTGACAAAAATATTAAAACTATCAGGATTAACATTATACCTGCAGCCAGTCCATCTACATAGCTGCACTGCTGCCCTCAGAGACTATTTGTTTTTACTTTAGTGAAGTTTTGATGGCAAAACGTAGCAGCTGTCTGCAGCCAGGGGAACGTGGATGGCGTGAACCCGCCCTTGACAGTCATGAATAATGCCTGTTCAGCGGAGCTCAGGGAGGTGATGTCTCTTTAAGAGACTCACGCTGCCGAAACAATCGTACAACCCCCCCAACAAGTCATCGGACCTGTCAATCATCCGGTCGGCGCCCTTTGATGTCGGGACTCTTCGCCTTGTCTTGGGCTCAAATGAGCTGTTTGCTGTTGTAGGGAAACATTAGTCCTCTACCAACCAGCCAGCCGGGGACATCTCAACTTTTTTTCTGCGTGTGTTGGGGGTTTCTACACTTTGGAGGCGCCCCAGACTGAGGAGTTTTAACAGACAAAGTCCCTTAATTCTTTTCTTTATTTATACTTTTTTGTTGTTGTTCTTTTTTAAGTGTATACTATCGCAAAGGAGGTGGGAGAAGAAGACATGCCTCAGCTCAGCAGCGGCGGCGGGGACGACCTGGGAGCGAATGATGAGATGATAGCGTTTAAAGACGAAGGGGAGCAAGAGGAGAAAATCCAAGAAAACGCGTTCACGGAGAGAGACCTGGCCGACCTCAAGTCCTCTCTGGTGAACGAGTCGGAAATAAATCAAAGTCCGAACGCAGCGGTAGGTGGCATATAGTGTGTGTGAGTGGATATACGTTAACACAGAAAGAGTGTGTGAGAAAGCTTGTTTTATTATACACGCTGCTGACAATTAATAGCGTTACCCTTAAAAACCGCTATGAATTGCCTTCAGGGCAACAGTAGTAACATCTCACACACCTTAAAGTCTGATAAGGTTACTTTAAAGTCACCCTCACTCTCTTTGACACTGCAAAAACGTGTGGTTATTTGTCCTCTCGTCTTTTTCATTACTTTTTGGGGGGAGTATCTGACCCCGGGTTTGTTGTCGGTCCCTTCCAGGCGGTCAGACGGGGACAGCAGGGCGAACAGAGGGGCTTCCCAGAAAAACACCGGGTGCATCATGACGGAGGTAAGAAGAAAACATTTACACACTCGCTCTCGTGCGGTTTGAGTAGCCACTGCTATCTTAAAAACACCTGAGAAGCGATAAAGAACCCCCCCATTGTGTCAAACTAAGTATTTTGGTCACGAGGACACGTGTTGCAGCATAAAACCCAACTTCAACGAGTTGTTTCCAGGTGTACACTGCAAAAGATGGCCATCGTGTCTGCAGCTCTATAGTTATAAATCTCTAATAGCTGTCACTTTGGTGGGGGAGATTTACTGTGTTTGTGTTTCAGAACGATATTTAAGTAGGCCTGGAGATAACCTGCTTTAAATGTCCACCATGGCAAGTTATTTAGTGAAACATGGACTCTGGAAGTCTCTTGGCCTTAAATAAAGTCATAAGGATCAGATTATTTCACTCTTTAATTAGTTTCTATCTTCAGTTCAGAATACTAGTGTGATCTTCCCTGTGCCCATGTATCTAAATACATTTTTAGATTCAACCCTTGACATTTTTTGCAGTGCAGTTTTTGCCAGACTTTGCCAAAAGTGAGGTCAACCAGGGTCCTTGAGAGGTTTTTTTTTTTTAACTGTTGCCACCCAAAATGAACAGAGCAATTTCGCTTTCCTCCCTAGTATAAGGCACATTTAGAGAATGTATACATGGCAGTGTTAATTATAAGGCGTCACTGTAGGCTGGACTCAAGTTTTATAACTCATTCCAATCATTTCTAAAAGGAAAAATGTTCTCACATTTGTTCCTTTGTGCACAACCTTTATCTAATGTGGATTTGCGATATAAAATCTAGTGTCTATATGGAAAAAAGTGAAACCCACAGAAAATAACTTTACAGCTCTGAGTAATTCTGATTGATATTTTGTTTTCTGTCACCTTGGTTACGGCCATGTTAAAAGCTCAGCGACAACAAAGGATTAGGCTGAAACAGTAGACAAGTTGAATGTGTCTGTGTTTTGTATAGACCAGGTACAAGCTAGTTACATCTGATCCACAGAGAGGTTACTGATGCTTAATATGGCTGGTGGTGGTGAGAGATAAATTAACACACAGGCTACAGGAGTTCACGCCTCTCAGGCTAGGTGACGCTTGTAACGCTTTTGCTCAAGTATTGTACTCTGCTCACACAAGGATATAACATGTAGTAACTAGAACACTTGTGAATAGTTGACCTACTTTGTATGCACGTTTATTTTGGAAGCCAGGGTTTTCTTTTTGTTCTGAGGCACACATCTAAATCTTATAGCGACATTGTGGAAGTATCAGCTTGTTGTCGTTATTTTAATCCTCATAGGGTACATACATTGTTTCATTTAAGCAACTTTTATATTCATTTAAATCATATTTCAAATGATACCATACTGATATACTGTATGTCCTCTCAGAGACCAAACAAAAATATTTTGCTCAGAATATAAGAGAAACATCTTCCAAAAACCGGCATTATAAATGGTGGCATTAAAACGTTCTTTTAGTTATTGACTTTCTAACTCTTTGTTTGTTGTTCTTCATGTCCGACCTCAGTGTCGAAGCATCAAGATGGAGGCATGTACAAGACGCCGGCGTATCCAGGGTATCCATTCCTGATGCTGCCTGACCCCTACCTCCCCAACAGCTCTGTTTCTCCATCTGTAAGTCCACTTCTGTTTTAATTCTCCTGCTGGCTACAGTGCACTGGTCACTGTTGTTCTCCTAATGGTTCTTGTGTCAGTTGCTGAGGGCAATCTGAGGTCCTTCTGTCTCCATCCTACATTGGACTCCAGTGCAAGTTTATGCATTTCAGCTCTTGTGTGTATTCTTTGGTATCAAGTCCAAACATTGAAGACATGGTTTTGTGCTTCAGGAGGGAACTTTTGAGTAATATTCAATGTTGGTGGTGATGATGCTCTTGCCATAGTAGCTCACCAATGCTGAAGCAATAAGAAGAAAGACAGAAACATACGCTCAAGGATGGAAATGTTTCCTGTCTGGTTGCCGCTGGCTAGTATTTATTTTTATTTTGGGCTGAAGCAAATAGATCCTCAGTAGCCAAACGGTACCAAACAGAGATGGCGTAGACATATTAGACAATAAAGTGCTGGTGATTTTTTTCTGGTCTTTTTGGCTAAAGACATAAATATTTCTTCTGGGAATTTGTGCATAATTTACATTTCATTTGTTGTGCATCTGGTCTCGCAAATTTGAAATCTTTCAATTACTGTACATCAGCCTAAAAATCAGTGGTGTCTTTCCCTATTAGATGCGATCGGCATACTATGGCCTCAAATATAATATATTTAAGACATTTCACTTCTTACAAATATATATATTCTTATCTCTATATACAGATTTGTAATGCCTCCTTCGTGCATAAATCAAATTTTCGGAGGGGTTTGAATTAAAAGTAGATTACTGTTGGTACTGTATGTCTTTTTTCACTTTTTTTTTTCTCAAATATTGATAATAGATGGGCTTTTATGCTGTTATGCTTCTTTTAGGTATAGTTATATGTGATTGAGCTATATAATGATGACATAACATATGCCTGTCAATTAAGCCCAAGAAACACTTCCTTCACCCGTTCAAATTGCAAAGCAGAAACGGTTGATTTTATGTCAGTACTTGGACGTGCCTGTATTTTAACACAGCGTAGGCCGATTAGGTTTAAAAGATGCTGAAATAGCAACCGTCAGATCGCAGCACTGCAAATACATCACAAACTTTACATGTGCTCTGATTTGCCTTTTGAACTGTGTTTTCCCTTCCCGCCTAACTGCCTTATGAAATAAAGCGCAACTTAAAACGACGAGGTTGTTTTTGTTTACGCCTTTGCTGAAGTTGGAATCTGATTGATGTCGTCATCGTGAAGCATTTCACATGTCGTTTCCCATCTGTTTGTACTGTGCGTGAATGACAAGAGGTTTGTTGCTGCCTTAATAGTTGTTCAGAGTGTTAAACCGCTAAAACAAACATCAGAACACTCATGGAAGGAGTTCAAGTATGCAGTATCCACTCATCCAGCCAGACAGCCCTGAATAATGAATCATAAAATCCCTTCAAGTCACCCATAAGAACCAATATCCATGGATAGGCTGACTAATTGCACCAAACATGAGCGGTTGTGCCTAATTCATTTTTCCCTGTGCTGTGTAATCCTGTTGCCTGAATTAACCCCCTGCTCTTGCAGACAAGACTTTGCTAAACAGCAGAGATGCCTGTTTATGAGATCACATGTACTGTAGGCTGATCTAACATGAGGCACAGTGATTTAGGAATTTGCTGTATTGGTCAAGACCCAGCGGTTGGTCATGGGAGACTTGAAATGGGTCGTTGAAGGGTAAAAAACTAAAGAGACTGTTGACAGGCTTCTAGTAAAAATGTTATGTCTTAAAATATCACAAGCTCATCACATTTAAAAAAAAAAAAAGAATTGTCAAAGCTCTAGTCTATGGGGAAAATAACATTTAATTTCAATGTCATGGCATCTGTGAAAGTTGTTTCTTTTGCTCCGTGACAGTTCAGTACAGTATAAAGTTAGATAAAATGCTTCAAAGTAAATGTAGGGAACCCTGTTTATGCCCTCGCTTTGACTTTAAATCACTTTTGTACTTAAATTGCATATTTAGCCCCCTATAATTTGACTTTAGGCTGCCAGATTTAAACTTTGTCTGGAAAAAGGTTAGGTGGCACCCATTTTACAGTTGTTTTACAGTGTTATAATTTTTCTTGAAGAAAATTCTAGCCAATAGTAGCTCCACTTGTTGGGGTTTTACACGTAAAAGGTGCGGTTGTCAACACACGTACATAACACATCTCCAATGAAGTCACATTCTCCCTAAGTGTGGTATCCATAACCCTAAACTGTGATTGAGAATATAATTTGAATGGACTACTAGTACGAGCGAGCGTATACTCTTATTTCCTTAAACATCTTCATAGTCGTCATTGCATAACATGGCACATCCGGCATCGTGTTAGACAAACACGGTGAGCAAGTGTGATTGTATGAGTTGCTCATCAATGTCTCCATTTCTTTCACTGTCTCACAATCTTCTCTTCTCTTCTCTTTCTCCAACCCTGGAGTGCCAACCGCAAAGTCTCTCAGAGATTGTTTTTGTTGAGGGTGGGATGGGTTGGGGTGGGGGTGGCAAGATAAAGAGCACTTTCTTTCCCCGTGTGTCTTCGAGACTCCACACAATGCTCACTTGTTGCTGCTTCCCTTGTAATTAGCCCGCTGGTTGCGAGGCGGTAGCGGCGCGTCAGGCCCCGTCTACCTGCCACTTGAAAGGGCTGAGCATAGTGGTTTAGAGGGTTTGGGGGCCTGGGGGTGATGATTATGGATGGAAGAGATGGATCGGAAACTATAGGTCTGGGAGACTAACAGAAAAAAGGGCTGTTTGGTGTTTTCTTAGCGTTGTGGTGTTAATGTGGGACATGCAACGCATGTAATGTACGTGTGTTGACTTTTGAGAGTTTCCCTCTTTACTTCTAGTTTCTAATAGTGTTGGCACTACTAGGAAGTGAAGTAGCCTGTCGATTTATGTTTCTGAGTAATCATTTAGTTTGATGATTTCCCAGAGCCCAAGGTGGCTCCTTCAGATTGCTATTGTCTGACGAGCAGTACACAACTCAAAAAGACTCAATGTAACAATGATGTAAAAAGCAGCAAATACTTACATTCAAGGAGATAAAAGCAGTTATTCCAGAATTGTTGATGTTTCTGTCAATCCATTAATCGAAAAAAGTGTTTTCAGCACTAATAGCTAGTTTTACGGGGCCTTCTTGGTCAACTTACCTGTTCCGTGATAAGAACATCTGCTCCCACACTTCAGGCTTATATCTTATATGTCCTGAAGTTTGATCAATTGAAAACATAACTATAGATTATATTTGGCCAGTCTTGTCCAGATTCTTTTGAAGTTATTTCAGCGGAGCAGTCACACCGCAGACAGGTTTTCATTCGCTTTGCAGTTGAAGTAATTAGTTGGTAAATCTATTAATTAAAAAGACAAAGACAAAGGTCAAACTTTTGTGGTTTGAGTTTCACAAGTTGAGGATTTGTCGTTTTTCTCTGTTTTTATATAATTGTAAATTCAATGGCTTTGTGTTTCGTACTGTTGGTTGGACCAAGTAAGACATCTGAAGACGTTACCTTTTGACTCTGAGAAAGGATAGTTTTATTATTCAGGAAAATAATTTGTAGATTAATTGATAAGGAAAGTAGTTGCAGCCCTAATTCTGTTACTAACGGTTCCTTTGGAAACAACAAAAATCACTCTTTGCAACCAGTTTGTTGAGAGGCAGTGACGGTCTTCTTTAAATCAGTGGGAGGCTGAATGTTGTCAGCATTTACCAGCTAAACTGAACGAACAAACAATAATTTCTCAAAACCTTTTGTGTGTTCCTGTAAACTGCATCAGCTGAATGACTAAAAGTCAGATACTAATTGTAATATTTGTTTGTCTGTATCTTCCCCTCTCCTCCCCTGGGTACGCTGTGTGGGTTTTTCTCTGGTTGTACAAGACTAATCTAATAATTCCAAGCTTCTTTCAGATTGTTTTATATGTGCTTATTCACATGTTTTTTTTGAATATATATTTATCCTAGAAAGAAAGTTTGAATAAGAACTTGTCCAAAGACGTTAAATGTTTGTCTCGATGGTTGGGGGTGGGGGGTTCACATACCATTGTACAGAACAGGAGCTGTTTTATGCTGAAAAGATTATATTTTTTTCATGTTTACCCAAACCTGATTTGTCTGAAATAGACAAAAAAAAGACGACTAAATCGCACCCCCTTTATTATTATGGTATTACTGTAAACATCTCATGTAAAAAGCTTCTAATCGCTGCTGCTGCAAAGTGTATTCCCGCCTTATCCCATTCAGCGATAATTCTCCCTATTACAGCATTTCATGGGACATTTCACTGTTGTTACATTAATGTAGATATCAGCTGTCCTTTCAGAGGAAGTGGCCAAAGAAGGAGCTTAGTGGGATTCAGAGATATGACTAAACTCCCTCAGCTTGTTGTCTTTGGATAAAGCTTTATCTGCAGCGTGTAAGACAGGGCACATTGTTTGTGTGTGTTTCTTACACGTGTGTGTGTGTGTGTGTGTGTGTGTGTGTGTGTGTGTGTGTGTGTGTGTGTGTGTGTGTGTGTGTGTGTGTGTGTGTGTGTGTGTGTGTGTGTGTGTGTGTGTGTGTGTGTGTGTGTGTGTGTGTGTGTGTGTGTGTGTGTGTGTGTGTCTAGGGTTCATGGTGTGTTTGTGTGCTATTGTTGGCTGTATGGGTTGTGTTTGTAGCCAGAGTTTATGGATGCAGTATGTGTGTGTTAGACCTTCACTGACTGTGTGTATAATACCGTGGATTACCAGCAGACAGTGTTTTTGAAGGGATCATGAGTCTATTGCCGTCTCGAGGAGCCAAACCCCAGCAGAGGGGACATTGTCAATACAAACTCAGTATGTTCCTCTCTTCAGCATCCACCAGTCTTTCTCCCAACTCTTTTCTATTTGCCTTTTCTCACGCGTCTATCTCTTTACTTGCCTGTGCTGCCTTCATCATCTTAGCTGGTTCTAAGCTTCTTTTTTGCTCTTAATTTCAACTTTTTCATTTTCTTACTCTGTGAGATAAGTTCATGGTACTTGTGATCCATAAAAAGATTTCATAGAAAAGAATGAGTAAATAGAGGAAGGAATAAAGAAAAGCAGTAAAGCGCCGGGAAAGGAGAGATGAAGAACCAAGTCTAATAGCCCTGCATCACACAGACGTTTGAGTGTCATGTGTTGTGGTCTGTTTGCATAAATATGAGCTTACTATTAATCTATGACCATGGCTTTCAAATAAAGATCTTTAAACTTGCACAAATGAGTAAGAGCAGCGTTTCCCCTAAAATGTCTGATATTAGTGGGCGTGGTGTTGGTTATTAACAAAGATGGAGGAGGCACAAATGTGTTTGTAACAGACTGCACTTCTTTATTTAATTAGCTTCTTCTCCCCTGTCTTGCAGTTTCTCAAACTGATTGTTTTACAGAAAAGTGCAAAAACACACCCATATCCTGGCGTAGACTACTATTAATTAAACAGTGAGTTAACAGTTGGCAGTTAACTCAAGCTGCACTTCCTTCAGCTGCTTCACAATAAAAGCCTGCCAATGTTCTACTGGTGTAAGGCTTTTTAATGCAAATCACCACATTGATATTACCTACTGCTGCAGTGGACTTCAGCTATGATAACACAACAAATCAGAAAACAGCAAGGCGTCTTTAGCAGCTTTAACAAATTTCAATGAAAACCGATTTTGACTGTTAATAGTCATAAAGCTCTCAGTGGAGTAATACAGTTGGTTGTTAGGACTCTTTTCTTAGACAGTCAGCTGTTTGCAGGTCATTGTCTGAAAATTGAAGCAATTGAACAATGAGAAGCAATTGAACCTAGCATCTGATATTCGGCTGCGTGCCATTTTCTTCACTGTCAGAGAGGCCGACAATCTCTCTGTGATGTGGAAGCTGTGGTCACACAAAGACGTCAACAAGCTCCAAAGACAACACGCTGCTCTGAAACACTTTACCGCTCACTGTACCTGGGCACTGACTGTAAAGAGATTACTGTATTAATTACTTTGGGAAAATTGTACAATGTTTGTTTTAAATGCTGTTTGACAGTGTGTAAACTTAGTCACTGGAATTTACAAGCTGTGTTTAACAGCACAGTGTGCAGTGTCATTGTATTGTTTGGGGGAATTTCCTGTTCATTTGACATTTCATTTCCCAGACTAAAATTGAAAATTGAAAGGAAGACTGGTGAGAGACAGGTGACATGTTTGGTAAGGGTAGGGGTGAAACTCTGGCATTTCTAAGACTCTAAAGGCTCAGCTGCAGTGTGTTTTGAAATGCTTAAGTATCTCAGCTTTCAAAATGTCCTTCATGGCTTTCACTAACCAAACCAGAATTTCCAAATCATGCAAGGAAATAGCAGTTTAATTTATTACCCACTTCAAGTGACAGCTTGTGCACTTTTCATTTTTTAGTTTTTTTTTAGTTTTGGGGGGTGGGGGATTTCAAGTTTTCATGTAGCCTATGTGCTTTTTCCTATGCCTCCTCCTCTTCCTCGTATCTATTCAGAAATCAGCTGTTGTTGCTAACAAGCCACCTTCCCATCCTCTTTTCCTCCTTGTTGTGTCTCCCAAATAATACAAAGTCGATCCTCCAAGATCAAGGGAATGGTTTCTGTGTGTGCAAGTCTCTAGGATCTTATCACTTCCTTGTTTCCTATTGTATTTCAGTGCGGACAGGGGGGTTGTTCAGCCAGCCCCTAGTCCTTTGGTAAACAATGGCAGCAACACGGGCTGAGGCCTCCCTAATCCCCCTTCATACAGGCCCAGGGGCTGGGATGAGCGGCACGGGGGCCTCCCTTCCTCTGACTGGCTACGATAAGGACCCAGCCGCTCAGATTTAAGAGGCCTAAAAGAAAAGCAGCTTTCACTAGAAGGCAGCAAAAGCCCGGGTCGGATGGAAATCTTTCTTCTCCAAATGTCTTTTTGAGGACTATTTTCTTTATGTATATAGATCAACACTTAGGACATTGAAAATAGCATCTATGTTACTTTTCCATCCTTGTTGTCCAAGTGAATACAAGTTTTTAAAAAGCTACTAATGTTGGGTGTTTCCATTGTGCGATGGGAAAGAGGAACTGGCAGCTTCTTAACTTGCCATTGTTGCAATGTATGTAAGTGCAAGATTATGGTTGTATAAAGTCTAAGATTATTGAGTGAAATGAGGTTGATGATTTCACAGAAAATCTCCATGATTGCTCTCAGCCAAACAGGCTGTTAAGATTACGAGAGCAAAGGAATGGATTCCTTGTTCACATCACATACTATTTTGTATTGTTGTTTCATTTTGTATTTATTATGTTACTAAATACAATTATTAGACCCCAATAGGCTTTTAAACCTTAAAAATTGCCCTGCAGAAGTAAGAAAACACACTTTGTACAGGGTTGATGGTGTAACATGATGCAGGGCCCCCATTGTCCTTGACAGTGCTAGTTAATTGGAAAGAAATAGAATTTAGAAATAGAAATCTATGGCCGTTTCCTGACCTGATAAGATCAGGCATAGGGCTGCAGCGGAGGATAATCTCCGTTGTGAATTCAATTATTTTCTTAATTATTGATAGTTTGTTTGGACTTGCCTTTTGAACTTATTATCATAAAATGAAGGTTACATGCCAAATCCAACTACCCAGATACAAGTCTGACCAGCAGTCCAAAACCCAAAGATTTAACATCACAGATATTAGGGGTGTGCAAAAAAATCGATTCACATTCGAATCGCAAATCTTTTCTTAAAATTGTATATCTACTGCAATCACATGGGAAAAGTAACTACATTTACATACTGTGAATTGTTTTTTTGAATCAAATCTTAAGCCTAAAAATCAATATCGAATTGTGACATTTTCTGAATCGTGCACCCCTAACAGATATACATTTAAATATCTGAGTATCATTTGTGTGCGGTCAAAGATGGTCAGATTTAGGCCCCACACTGCTTTAAGGAAGTACAGGTTATATGAGTAAGATATCAAAATTGATGTGCATGAAGACAGATACATAGACAGTAAAGTAGGGGGGTTAGAGAGGTAAAGAGGAAGAGGAAAGGGAGGGGGCAAGATTAAAATTTAAATGACCAAAAGAACGTCCGCATCGCCCTTTCGGCTTTGAAGTAGCGGGCTGTGAAGGCACCTAAAGAGTAACTGTTCAGAGGACTATTTCATGAGGCGGAAATGTTTAAAAGAATATCAGAAGAGGAAAAATACCCTTCAGATGGCCCCGAGGTGTTTGTACCTGTAATTATTCATCCACTTATTTCTTTCCGGCGCAGAGGCAAGGTGGGACGGGGAAAAACTGTAGAGCAGTAAAAGACAGGTGTTGGCGAAGGAAGTGTGGGTTTGTTTGATATTCGTCTCTTTTATACATTCAGACACGTTTTTAATACAGTCAAAATCTCATGTGTTGACCCTGTTTGATTACACAAACCATCTCTGAGTACAATCTCTGATTAATTGTGATGCCTTGCTGCAGTTGGTATTAAAAAAAAGAATAGAACAGGAGGTTGACACAGTTGGTAACGAGTTAGTGCGAGTGTTTCTCTAAATTAAGTCCACATTTCCCATAATTCCTCCCACGCTTCCTGTCGCCAAGATGATGCTAGAGGTCAAACATGTTTTTCCATCTTCCTTTCACTTATGCTGCCATCAGTCTTTGAAATTAACTCTGAGAGCTTGAGCTCTACTTTAGTGGCCATATTCTTTTTTTCATGCTTCAAAGTAATCTCCCGTTATGCTGTAAAGCAGTTTGGCCAACCTGGTGTTATGGTGCATGCAGATTAGACAAAATTCAGGCCATGATTTGTGATAACAATTTAAGGGCCCTATCTTGCACCCAGTGCAATTGACTTTGTACACCGACGCAGTGGTGTAGTCTATATTTTTGTAGTGAGTATACTGTGATTTTCCCCTCCCAGCCTCATACTCGCCTGTCCCAGAGCGACACCCCATACACTAAGCACTGTGACGTTTCCCTATACCAACTGTACACAGACAACTGACATTTCAGTATTGATGGCGTTTAATCAAAGCCCTGGAAAAACAACACTTGTAGTTGAGAAAAGATGAGATGGATTTAACTTTTTGAGAAACGCAACCGAACCTGAACACAACATTTAGCAACAATTAGCATCACCATACAAGTTTTGTATCTATTAGTAATAACATCTGCTGAACAGGTCCTAAATTGACTCAAAATGATTTAATAAACTGTTTACAATCTTCAACACCATGGCTAACAAATGCATAAAAAGCAGACAAAAATCACGTCCGATCCAGGGCACGGCCACGGAAGCCCCAAAGGTCCAAATGTTAGTGCTTCACAACACCGACGGGGTGAATTTATGAATGAAAGTGAGAAAGTTCTGTCACAAAACAATGTTGTTACGTATCATTGCGCTTTTGTAAGTGGGTATACGGAAATCCTTGACTTTTCCTAGTGGGTATACAGCGTATACCTGCGTATCACGTAGACTACACCCCTGCACCGACGCATGTATCATTCCTATTTTGCACCCGACGCACAGCGGACTTTTCCCTCCACAGACTCACGTCGGTAAATTAGGGAATGAACTTGCTCTCCCAGGGGCGGTTCAGCAAAAAAGGAGGCGTGTTCCAGCGCAAATGTTCCCTAGTGCTATTTTGCAGTTGCAGAAAACAATTCCGCCACAGACCAGGAAAAACCTAGTCTAAAGTCAGTGGCGCGTTATTCAGATGCTATTTTAAGGGCACATGTTTGGCCGTAATGTAGAGTGTGCACACCGTGCATACACTTTGCTTCTCTCATCTCACGGACCCAGCAGTTCCCATTTTCGCCATCCATACATAAATACAAGGAAAAATATGACCTTGTTTTTACACAACATTTCCATGAATCATGGATGTGTTGATGACATAAATGAGGAAATATTAGAAGACTTAAGGAGATGTGAGGTTGAACTGCATGTGCCGATGCCACTTAACCCAAATGTCCCAGCAGCAGCACGAGAGAGGAGAGAAAGAAGAGCTGCATCGTCTATAGTGAGGTAATCCTGGTCTAATGTTAGACTACATTGCAAAAACATCACCATGCATTCATAACCTCGTGATTCAGTGAGAGTGAGCCCAAAACATCGGAAAGTATGTTTTAGTCACATTTCTTTATTTTCATTTTGTCAAAAAGAAAAATCGATAGCAAATGTCGGTCTCCTCGGCTGTGAACTGCTCCTGGCGTGCGCTCATGGATGTATTAAGAGCGTGCGCCTAGCAAATCCGCCATTATAATAGCAATCCGCCATGGAACAAGCGCGCCTGCTTTTAAAGGGAATGTGAGATAACGCTCTGATTGGTTTATTGCACGTTACGCACAAACCTCACCTATGAGTAATGTAGCTACTTCAGACCAACCCATTTTAGATTTGCGCCCGAGATCTGCCCACAAAGCTACTTGCATTTGGTGTTTGATACTTGCGTTTCAGATCATTAAAATAGGGCCCTAAGTCTTTAATTAAGTAAAATTGCCACATTTTCTGGTTTCAGCTTCTCAAATGTGAGGATTTGCTGCTTTACAGCACAACAGGAGCTAACTGTCTCTCATTTAAATGGGGAGACTAGTTACACAGATTTTTGATAATTGAAACTTTCATAACAGAAAAAGGGAGAGACAGAGGGCAGGTTATGACTCTTTGTTTAGGTGTGTGTGTGTCTGTCTGTGTGTGTGTCTGTGTGTGTTGCGCCCAGGTGAGTCATTGGCCTGTGGCACGAAACCATACACAGTTTCGTTGTTTACACAGCTAGCTGTCCAGGCCTCCCAGATGTGTGTTCTCAGTTTGTAGTTAATCAATGACAGCATTGTCTCACCAATAGGATATCAAAATACCAACACATGTCTACTCATTCATACTGCACACGTGGTCCGTCGACATAAAAATATGAAAACAATGGAAACGTCATCACTAAAGCTACACAACAGACAGCGAAATGTAATCACTGCACAAAAATGATGCAGAAAGTTTGTCAAATGTGACAGAGCATTTCCTGCAGCAAGGTGTTGAAACTCAACATTGTTTTATGTCCTCAGTCACAGTTATGTGTCCAACTTAATGTCAATGGGAAATCCAATTCTTGACTGGTTTGCAGTTGTCTTTGTGGGAAATGGAGTGATATTGAAGTGATTATAGTCTGTTGGTTTCTGTTAGAGCGAGAGAGATTGTGTGTTTTTTTTTTTTTTTTTGTTTTTTTTTAAGAAATCATGTGACCTATGGGAATTAAATTCATGTTTCATTTCCTCTTCATTACTGTCAATCAGACTGTTAAGTTTCACAGTGCCTCTCTAGATTAGATGAGGTTTACACTCCACATATAAGCAGCACACACACAAAAAAGGAAACCAAATAATGTGTAACACCAAAGAGAATTACGAGAATAAATCTCAGGTACATTTACATAACCAGGAATTTTCCTTGCTGAGCTGTATGTCACATCATTAAACTAATTTGACACGAAGAGGCGGAATTAAATTTAGATATGCACTGTATGAAATCAACACTAATGAGAATATAATAAATATCCAAGATTACCAATCCTTGCCATGCTCTGGACTGTGCCATGTCAGCACTATCAAATGACCTGGTCAAGCTTGGCACTGAGACAAAGGTCAGATTTAGCTTCATGTCCCCCACATGAAAAAAAAAAAAGCCAAGTGTGTAACTTTGGTCATGGTACCACATCTCTGCGTCTACATCAAGCAAACAAGGATGACTTGCATTATGCAAAGCAGTACTGGAGGAAGTTAAGAAAAAGTTAAAACTGTGACACAGCAAAAAAAGCTAAAAATAGGTCAGAGTACCAAACATGCGCTACATTTACTTTAAACTATACTGAATATATTAATCTGTTAAAACAGCACATATGAAATGTAGATATTAGCCAGTCCCCTCCACTCATGTTGACGTTAACATTTTCTAAGCCTGCAGTCTCACCCACACGTAATGTGCTGGCGCTTCTACTGTTTGCAAACACAGTCAGTGTGACGGCCATATGTGATCGTACATGACAATTTGCCATGTGCTCTGCCTCTTTCATCGGTCCCTGAACCTGTTACACACTCTCCTACTGAGAGGTAGGTGTGTGTGTGTGTGTGTGTGTGTGTGTGTGTGTGTGTGTGTGTGTGTGTGTGTGTGTGTGTGTGTGTGTGTGTGTGTGTGTGTGTGTGTGTGTGTGTGTGTGTGTGTGTGTGTGTGTGTTCCCAGATCGAGTGTAACTAACTTCACATGTCGTTTTGTGTGAGAGGATCTGGTACAAGATGGTACTTAGATTATTGTGTGTGCTTGCCTGCATGTGTTGTTCAGTTGGTGGGTACTTCTTGTTTTTGATTATTCCTGTACCAAAAGTAACTTCAAGGTTAGGCATAGGGGTGCACTTCTACCCATCTGACACTTTTCCAATGTCTCCTCAGTAGGAGGGTTGAAAGGGCACTGTGACTTTCTAACCTGCATTGATGTTCTCATTTAACTCATCACCAGAATGTTTTCCCAAAATGTCAAACTATTGCTTCAATCCATGCAACCACATAAAATTAACCCAGCACCGGACAGAATTACTTGCAATTTAATGTGTTGCAGATTTTGGGTCATATCATCCAGACCTACTGTGTTGTGCTTATGAGTCTTGTTGATTGACTCTTTACCGGTCTCATCTGACAGGCTTGTTAGTGTGTTACCTTGTCACTCGTATCATTAACCGAATGGTTTACCTGACCACTAACTCAAAAACGGACAAGAAAATTATTTTGGTATAGCCATGTCCATCATCATGTTGTTTTTCAGCGTGAATAAACATCCACATTTGTTGTGTTGATGTTTGTAATTAATAATGTTCTGTGATGACTTTTCCCTACACCACGACTCATCTCTCCAAACCTCAGCCTCTGCAGCCAGCCCTTTATCATCATTTTAATATGCACTTTATTAAAATAGTGTTCATAAAAATAGTCCACTAAATGAAACTCAAACCCCGTCCTCCTCCTCCGCCTCTCTCCACCCCATGCCCGTGGCTCTGCCCAGACCAGCTGGAGCCTCCACGGCCGCATGAAGCAGCCCGACACACATGGCTGTGATCTCACACACACACACACACACACACACACACACACACACACACACACACACACACACACAGGAGCAGAAGTCTAATCCTCCCTCATATGATACTCATCTGCTGAGGGAAGGAAGCAGCCTCCGCCTTCATACGCTATTCATAATATATATATATATATATATATATATATATATATATATATATATATATATATATATATATATATATATATATATATATATATATATATATATATATATACATACATACAGAAAAGTCCAACAGACCTCTAATACTGTGGTTACAAACATATACTGAAACCACACACACATTTACTACACAGAAGAAATTTACAGTACATACCCTCATCCTCACATACACTCATTGTAGTATAAGCTGGCTTCACTTCCTTCTTCCTCTTTATGCACTGACACACTAACATACATTGAACACACACACACACACACACACGCAGCAGTTTAACACAGTGTGCATTGTTCAGAAATGAGACCATATAAGCCAGGGACAAAAAACATGTTTTGTCCTATCTTTCTTGTTTACCTGGTGCAGTTAATTGATTTGTTTAACTTGTATGCATAGTTAATGTTGCAAAATGCTGCTTGTCAATGACATTCTTGGTGTTTTTTTAATGTACATGTACAATTTAGCCATCAAATTACTTCTGATGCTTTGGTTTAAAAACTGTAACAAGTGAGACCAAGAGTGAGATATTCAGTACAGACGGGTGACATTTAACAACAAATGCAAATGTCTCTACACGGCACAATGGCCCACTGAAATTGAGGAACATTTTATGGATAAAATAGCTACATATGAACACTGTTGTTTACTCATTTGTACTTTACAGTTTGGAGCTATTTACCAGCCATCAACAGCTGGCTTAGCCCAGCGGTAACTTCAGAGCTCTCCAGAAGTCGCGTCTTCACAGCGAAGCTCCAGCAACGTGTATATCAGACAGCTTTGGAATCACAAAAATGCACATTTGTCCTTTTGTTGGTGGAGCCTCAGATAATACGTCTTGGTCTGGTCTATTCACTGAATGTACAGAGTCAAAACCTTTAGCAACCCTCCATTCAACTCCTGTTTAGACAGCAAACACACCAACCCCCAAAATGTTATTTTAAAAAAAAGTAATGCTGTTAACATATCACTAAATAATGTATTAAAGAACAACACAGGCTATGGATGCCTGTGTTTGGCTAATCCAGGATACCAATACCTGAGAAACGTCACCATAATGTAACTATCCTGTAAAACCAATTACCAGAGATATTGAACCTTGTTTTTAGGAACCGGAGTATAAACGACTTGGGAAATCTTAACCGCTTTGTAAAATGGTGTCATCTCATATATAACTTCTACACAACACATTTCCCATAATCCCCGTAAATCTTTTCATAAATATTCCTCATGTCCCGTTTTCAGTTTTTCTCTTTCAATTTTGGCATCTTGGAAGGTTTTAGCCAGTGCCCTGCTTCATGCTGTACAGCAGATTTCCCATAAGGCTTGTCGATGCCAAGCGTGTCAGCGACTGTGTCATTAGTGATGTTAAAATGACCATGTTTGCCATCAAAGAAAAGCACAGGAGGAGGAAAATGAGTCCCAGGTGAATGGGTCGCAGCTTACTGCCAGAGGTGTGTTTGCTGTGATTTCTTCAGTCTTTGGAAGCTCATAGGTTTCGGCAATGTGTCCATGTGTTAATGCCATTTTTAAGCCAGAAAAGGGAAAGGGAGGAATTCCCTCTTCAACAGGTTTCCTCAAAAGGAGCTCGGCTATGCGTCAAATTGATTTCCTACCTTTGTTTTGTTTTTGAGTACGGAAAGACTCCCATGCCCACATTTTGTGGCCATGGGAACATTTTCTGTTGGTCTACAGAGAGAAAACTCTGGCTTTCAATAGATGCAACCCTCACGCACAAACACAGGACGCGCCATGAGAGCGTATTTTTCTATGATGGAAAGAGAAGAAAGGCGTGGACAAAATATTGATCGCGTGTCCAGGATTTTCAGAGTTGTTGAAAATGAGAAGCGAGGAAGAAGAGGTGGCCTTTTTAAAAAAACAAGGAGGGGTGATGTCTTGAAAGAGGAAGGGAGGGGTTGAGGGAGGAGAAGAAAGGGAAGCTGATGAAGGCTAAAAGGAAGACAGAAAAAAACAAGTTCAAGGTGCTTTAATGACAAACTTGTTGACACAAAGTTGTTGTCACTGACTACCAAAACTTAGTAATATGTCCTTGGAAATTACAGAGTGTGGTCTAGACCTACTCTATCTGTACAGTGTCCTGAGATAATTCTTGTTATGATTTGACACTATAAATAAAATTGAATTGAATTGAATATGTTTAGTTTCAGGAAGTAATGGAGCTCATAAAGCGTGTGTGTGTGTGTGTGTGTGTGTGTGTGTGTGTGTGTGTGTGTGTGTGTGTGTGTGTGTGTGTGTGTGTGTGTGTGTGTGTGTGTGTGTGTGTGTGTGTGTGTGTGTGTGTGTGTGTGTGTGTGTGTGTGTGTGAGAAGCTATTGTGGTGAATCGGCTTGTGTGAGCATTTTTCAGGGCCCAAAAAAAATAGAATAACTAGAGCAACTGTGATGTGCACTGCACTTTGGTAGGTGTGTGTATGAGCATGTGTGGGCGTGCGTGACTGCGTAGGTGTTGCACATAGTACAGGACACGTATGTGGGAAACACTGTATGCACACTAAGGGCAGATGAAAGGGAAGAGGTGGGTGGGCAGGAAGTGAAGAACAAACGAAACACATCATCTGATTTATCAGATGGGTACAGATTGGGTTGATCAGATGGAGGAAAAAGACCATGGAGAAAAAGGAGAAAGTGGTTGCATACGAGTCTAAGAGAAATTGGAAGAGGCAAAGAGATTAATAGAGTGAGAGAGAGAACAATGAAGAAAGAGAAGAGAACTGCAGTAGCGGAAGGGAGGTAGCAGTAAACAATGAGAAGCGGTAACCACGTTGTGCACCTGGTAAAACTAAACCACAGCCCCAGTTGAAACAGACTCTGACACCTTAAGGAAACCTTTAACCGTTTCACCACCGCACTCAAGGAAAAGAAACACAAATCCAGGGCTAATTGAAATCTCGAAAGTCAGTTTTAACTTTAAACAATAGAAAGTGGATTTGTTAGAAGAAACCAAAGTGGGCAGCAGAGTTGCCACAGCCAAAATGGCTGAATCTTTTTATTTTTTATTTATTTATTTTTTTTTAAAAGTCCTTGCCTGCACTGAGTGACAGCGATGCCTCTTTTTTGTAGCTTTTGTTATTTATCACACAAACATTATGCTTTTATTAAATATTAGATAGCAAACCGTGTCGATCACCATAGAGGACGAGGATGTTCCCCTAACCACTGCTGCACAAGACACTACATCTTCTTGCCACATTTTAAATATTAAATTTTTTCTGTCATGTTTATTGTAAAATGAATTCTTCACATGCAGATATTGTTGGATCTCCTCACCTTAAAGGACTAATAAAATACCTAAGTTTTGATACGGATACCAAAATTGTAATTGTAGCCTCCCAAGAACTCGCAACACTCTTCTGATGTGAAGAGAAATCTTCAGGAGAGCGTGCAATAGTGTTGCGAGTCCTTGGGAGGCGGAAATCTGAAAACATGGACATGAAAGATGTGCGTGTGTTTTGCTCTGACTGAACCAAAACTAGAATGCCACTCAGAGAGCGCAGACCTCCACCAAGGCCAATAGTCCAGTTTTCTATGATATTATGGCTGTCAAAATAACGCGTTTATTTTGATTAATTAATCAGAGAAAAAAATAACGCGTTATAAAAAATAACGCAGATTAATCCATTCCATATTGAACTTTGACCCAGAGCTGTTCTAGCCACCATTCAACTGTAAAATGAAGGAGGGAGACGAGAATGCACTGCCTGGATCATTAATTGGAACATTTACTTATACAAATCTTCTTCCTGAATAGGGTTGGGTACCGAAAGCCGGTGCTAATATGGCACAGGTGCCTTCATGACCTGCATCTACCAGACCGAATAGTAACGCAGTTTTCGGAGCCTCATTTCGGTGCCGCTGATATGTCTGCACTTCTCTCGGATGCTCTGAAACAGACGTTACAGGAAACAGAAACGTCGCAGCAGCTAACGTTAGCCTACGGCTAGCTAGCAGCTGGATTAAACATGGTTACAATGCTGACATCTAACGCTAAACGGTGTAAAGTGTGACTGTATTTTACAGTAGAGGATTCAACACCGGGATGCAACGTGCAGCTGCCGTTGTCGGAAAAACACAGACGGTGCGTTCAATGAAACTGGTAACCTACAGCCTCGTGGTGCATTCAAAGTTATTGTTAAAGGCCCTTTTCCCATCTGGTAGTTGTTTTTCTCATTCAACAGCAATTTACTAGGGAAATAAGTTATAGTTAGTACATTATTATTAAATCATTTAATTTTGACCATATGGCCTTAGCAATAAACAAGCCTTCTTTAATGTTGCCGACTGTTGTTTAGTACCCTTCTTTTTTTTTCTTTTTAATTTTCTTAAGTATCGGTTAAGGCACCGGGCAAAAATTATGTATGCGATTAATTTAGATTAATTAATTTAATCGATTGACAGCCCTACTGAATATATTTCCCAAACTATTAGAACCAGCAGTCAGGACCACTGTTAAACTTATTTTGTGACCACTATTAAACTTATTGCATAATGCACAACTTGAGGGTGGCGTTGATTAACCCTAATACTATAAATATAATGTGATAATCAATCACACCGTACCATCTAACGGTCGGTGCTGTGTGTCTGTGGCATCACAGCTGCAAACAATCGAGGCGACCAAAATACACAGAGCTACATATCAAGCCTCACATAGTGAAAAAGTCTCGCCCCTGGTTACTAATGCCAGTGAAAAATATTTTTTGTATCCACCCTGTCGGATCCGCTCTTAAATCAAATGGGTTCTTCCTTGGCCCTGCTGACAGACAAACGACCAACCCAATCATAACCTCCGTTGCAGAGGTGATAACATTAATAATGGTAAACCAAGGTCTGAATAAAAATCCATAGTAGTCATATTTACAATATTTCTATGGAAGACTTATCTTCTACAGTTTCTATGTGTCCCTTAGGGTTACTAGAAATTTGTTGAAAGTACAGTATGAAAAACAGCTTGTTGGTGAATTTAACAACTGAATTAAGCTGTAATGTAACATACTACCCGGCTGCATGCTAAAAACCAATCAAATCATTAAAAAACAACCAGAAAAGAGGTTGGAAAGGAAAATTAACACGGAGTGTAGCATGTGTTGGTATTTGCATGCCACCACATAAGTTTTCAGTAAGTTTCTGTAATGTTGCTGACAATTTAGTTCAGATATTGTATTCGGTCAAATGAACTCTGACGCCGGATGGTTGAAACCTCCCAAAGAAAAGTTATCAATGAAGAAACAAACAATAGTTAGTAAGTAAGTAAGTAAGTAAAGTTTATTTGTTTAGCACCTTTCACAGATAAAAAATCAGTGTTTCACAATAAAATGCAATACAACACAAGAAGTCACAATACAAGTAAATACAAATAGAAAACAAAACAAACGGCTATAAAAGCCCCTCGACTAAGTAAAAGCCTGCTTGAACAGCAGTCTTCAGCTGCTTTTTAAAAGATTTGACTGAATCCACACAACCTAGCGGGAGAGGCAAGTCATTTCACAGCCTAGGAGCCACTGCTTGGAATGACCGATCCCCTCTAGTTTTAAAATTAGTGCGGGGAACCACTAATAGCATCTGACCTAATGATCTCAGACTACGGGTGGGGGTGTGTAGCTGTATCATATCAGAGATGTATGAAGGAACTTGACTGTGCAAGGCTCTGAAAGTAATGCCCAGGATTTTGAATTGAATTCTATACTGGACTGGTAACCAGTGAAGTGCTGCTAAAACAGGTGTGATGTGTGCTCTTTTGTTAATGTGCATTAAAAGCCTTGCAGCAGAGTTCTGAACAGTCTGGAGACGATAAAGCTGGTTCTTACTCAGACAGGTAAAAAGACTGTTACAGTAATCTAAACGTGAAGAAATGAAAGCATGAATGATCATCTCTAATTCATCCTTAGTCACTGGTGTTCTTAACTTAGAAATATTTCTCAATAAATATGATGCACATAGGATTTGTTTTGATTACACCCCCATCATCACCACCAAGCTGTGGATGTCGCACTGTAATTGTTGTGGAATCGGCGCCATTGATTAGACTTTAGACTTTTGTTTCTCTTGATAAGAGGGAATGGGAGACAGACAGACTTGCAGTCAGTCAGACAGACTCCATCGATGAAGTTTTTA
The DNA here is from genome assembly GCA_023566125.1 of Zingel zingel. Taxonomy (NCBI): domain Eukaryota; kingdom Metazoa; phylum Chordata; class Actinopteri; order Perciformes; family Percidae; genus Zingel; species Zingel zingel. Next base: position 11,611,630 of record CM042328.1, on the reverse strand, counting down.
TGGCCCCCTTGCAAAACCCCCCTCCAGACAAATGCAGATTTACAGCAGGCACATGCACAGTCAGTCCATTGTAAGGACCCCAGAGGACTCATTCGCCCCCCCCCCCCCCCCCCCCCCCCCCCCCCCCCTTCCCGCAGCGCTGCAGAGCAAGGCGGCCGTCACTCCCTTCAGTCGCTCATATTGCACTTCGTCTCTCTCCTTCACCCCATCTCCCGCTCTAATTTCTTTTCTGTTTGTCTTTAAAAATGTGCCTGGGGTCTTAATGCTGCCAATTAAAGACAGCCATAACTCTGACACTGTCACAAACAAGCAGCGCAGCGTGAGTGCCATCCAGGCTCCAGTTGATCCCCCCCCGCAGAGTCACATTAATCCCAGGCCAGCTAAGGGAATACTGGTTTCAATTAAGCATCCATTAGCTAGACATTAAGTCAGTGGTATACTGTTTTGATTAGAGGAAGCAAGGGAGAAGACTGTTGATTTTTATTTTTCTCCTTCTCCTTTTTTTTTCTCTTTTTGTGAATTTCAACACAGGGAGAGAGAGTCCGCAAATGTCCCCGGAGAGTCCCCACTGCCACTTAGTTTAGGCTGCTTAAAGAGTTTGATTCCAGATGAGACCTCCTCATACAAAAAAGTGATTATTACCATTAGAAATATATAAAGTAATAAATGATAACTTAAATAACTAATTTCAAGATTAAGACAAAATTGTCACATTTGAATGATAACTTGAAAAAGTGTTTTGAAACTAAAAACATATATATAAAATATATATAGTGTTACACAAGTTTGCCACTATGACAACAAAGGTTATATTAAAGTAAGATTTCCGACTTCCCCATCTAAAAACCCTCCTCTTCCTTCTTGTCACCTTATCCACCAATGTCTCTCCTGCAGAGTTCTTAGGATTGCTCAAAATATGAACACCAGTAAATGATAATGTGCATTACTTTTTTTGATTTTATTCAAAATCAAATGTCCTGTTTCCCCGAGTGATCTGTTGCTTCTTTTTCAGTGACCAAGATAAACTGTTCTAGTCTTTTTGCTTATTGTGAAATAAACATTATTACCAACTATCAGTAGAGCTTAAGAGTGTATTTAGTTATTTGAAGCTCAGTGAGAAAAATGAGACTTGCATTTTATATTTGCAATCTCTCTCTCTCTCTCACTCTCTCACTCTCTCGCTCTCTCTCTCTCTCTCTCTCTCTTTCTTCGTGTGTATGTGTTCGTTGTGTACAGTCAGTTAAGCGAGGTTAAGCCTGTTGTGGTTTACCATGGAAAATTACGGCCTTGAGTCTCATTGTCACCTGAACACACACACACACACACACACACACACACACACACACACACACACACACACACACACACACACTGATCCTCCCTAACCATGTGCTGCTCTGTGTGTTGGTAGAAAGTTTTAAAGCTTGACTTGCTCAACTGCATCTTCTTTTTTCTTCTTCTTCTTTTTACCACTTTAAATGGAGAAGTTACTGTCTACAAAAGCATCTGACCTACAATGGAAAATAATTAATATCTAGAGACAATACAGTTGTAGAAGTTGATTTGTTTTAGATATAGATGAGATGAATTACAATTATGGCTTGAAACACATTACGTCTTTGCATCAGTACTATACTTATTCATATGTAACTCCCTGCTTATCGACGAGACAGGAAACTCAAGACATCCCACATTCATCACTTGGCATCATGGAACGACGTCACGTTTAAGGTTGCATCTCCCAGGTGATGAAGTGTTGCATGAAAAAACAAATAAGGAGTAGAGCAAAGCAGAAGTCTTTGAAATTCAAAAACCTTGTTGCACGACATAAAATGATCTTATAACATGTTGGCGGTGGATGAGGTGCTTTGTCGTGACCCCGGTCATGGAGAAATCATGGAGTTTGATCAGTGAAGTAATGGGTTGAAAGCCTGTTTGTTCTTTACAGCGGCATCACATACAGGAACAGGAGGGAGGAGCGGAGGGAAGGAGTCCAGGATGGGAGCAGGGATCTCTGGTTTGGCCTCTGCAAGCTTCTTGGCTTAATGGTTTCCCACCATGTTTCTTTTGGACTGAGATTAAACGAGCGAGGCAGCAAGTGAGAGATAGGATGGAACTTTTAGTCTAAGTAACAGATAAATACAGACAGGGAGAGACATCATGAAGAAGAAGATGCAGACATTTGAGGATTCAAGGGAGGAGAGAGGAGGGCAGATGGATCTTGTTAAAGGAAAATTCCGGCGCAAAATGAACCTAGGGGTTAATAACACATGTGTACCCAGTCGACCGTTCTCTGGGATATGTTTTCATGCTAATCGAATGTGTATTTAGCTTAAAACAAGCTAGCAAGAACCGGTGATTAGCTGCTAACGCTACCTTTCAGGACAGAGGGTAAATCACTATTTTATACCACTAACAAGGCTCAAAATAGCACCACACTTCCACGGTAGCATAATGAGGGTCCCTACATGTAAACCGAAGCATTGACGGCTTTGTAAGTGTACAGACAGTTTATTAAAAAGATAGATTATAAAGACAGTAGCGGAAAACGGTCATGATCAGTTGAACGACGATTCAACTGTACAAACCAGTAACCGGTAACACAGCTCTAATGCAGCGTTCGTGATTTGACTGGTCATGACTGGTGTTATTTGATATGTTGACGGTCACATTTAAGTTGTGTTTGTTTGCTGTGGCCGTAACACTCAGTATTTCCATTAATCCTCTGCACTAAATTGTAGATATTTACTAGACAGTCTCATGTCAAGGTTCATTTTAGTAGATATGCTGGAGCTTTCGATCTCCATCTTTTTAAATTTCAAGCCTACATGGATGAGAAGTCCTAAAGTGTTCAGAAAAAAACAACAATTTCACGACAGCTGGGCAAACTTCATCTGCTGATGAAGATCGTGTGATTTATGATTGGAATCTTGAATGAATTTTTAAACTCAAAATGTCTGTAGAAGCTTTATAGCTGCATCACAAGTTTAGCAAGATGCCCCTTGGTCCTCTGGCACTCTCGATGGTCATATGTCCTTCATTTTTTTTAAATGACGTTGAAATAAAAACCAATAGATTAATCAATAACAGTTAATCATTTGTTGAAACCCTGGGATGAAAACGCAAAGCTGCACTGAGAAATCTAATCAACTGTTGACGGTCCTGTAGCCCACAAAGCAGAGGACTTCTAATGTTCCTGGCAAAGGCTGTAACTTCACCTGAAAGCTCCGTTAACGATTAATTTATGTTAAAAATGGAACCTGCATTTTTGTTTTCGAGTGTTGGCCACACTGCGTGTTGTATCTTGTGCGGAGACTTTCAGCTACATCGCGGGGCGGTTGGAGCCTGAAGGCGAAGCGCTGCTGATGGTTAGCCGCTTGGCTCGGGTGGACCAGCGCTGAGAGAGCAGAGGCCCGGGAACAATTATGGCTTAGTAGGAGTAACAGAGCTGAGCCAGGCAGCTGCTGGTTGTTCACTGAATATGCAGTGTGTGTGTGTGTGTGTGTGTGTGTGTGTGTGTGTGTGTGTGTGTGTGTGTGTGTGTGTGTGTGTGTGTGTGTGTGTGTGTGTGTGTGTGTGTGTGTGTGTGTGTGTGTGTGTGTGTGTGTGTGTGTGTGTGTGTGTGTGTGTGACTAAGTGTGTGTGTGTGTTCAGGGGGCATCCAGAGGGAGCGGTGCTCTCACACGCAGCCACATATTTACATTACAAATCACGACTAAACAATTCAGCCGACCACAAACACAAACATCAGAACTTTTTGTATAGACGGGATGGATAAGAATGATGGAGGGATGGGTAGAAGAATGCTGGAGGAGGGCACGAAAAACAAGGGATGGATGTATGGATGGATGGATGACTGACAAGAATAATGAAGTAGACTCTTAAAGCACTATACCGGTGTCTCTTGCTGGACAGTTTTGAATGCAGGACATATATTTTAGTTTTGTTTGTTTCTATCATTCATGAAATCGATTAGCAGACTCTTGAAATGTACACAGTAAACGCAAAGTCTACAGGACTGAACTGATTATTTTCATTATCGATTAATCTGCTTACATCTGATTATTAGATTTAATCATTTAATTGTCTGGTCTATAAATGTTAGGAAATGGAGGAAAAATTGCCGTTTACAATTTCCCAGAGCCCAAGGAAACCTCTTTTAAATTACTTATGTCTGACCAACAGTATATATAAAAAACAAAAATCTACGATTTACTTTCCTAAAGGATTAGGAAAACAAGCAAGTCGTCACTTTAAAAAACTGAATAATGTACGCACCTTTGCCAAAAAGCCAGATTTGATAATAATGACATAATGATTAACTGGTTTTCATAGCTTACTGCAATGAATAGAAATCAATGGCTATATGCATTCACATAGCTAAAACACAACCACATGCTTCTCAAACAGTTTAAGTGGTGATGTAGATTTATATGTGAAAATGGGCTAAATATGCAAAAACACTGATATTGTCCTTTACTTGAAGTAACAGACAGAACGTGGTAAGATCAATGGAGATGGTGAGATGGGGAAAAACAGTGAATGCATAACATTAAGCCCTTTTTACACATTGAACCTGCAACATTGCTGGCTTAAATTATCTTAAGTATGGAAGTGTTTCTTGACAGTCATAAGTTACCCACATAACTGCTGCTGCTTTTGTTCCCACCACAGCTGTGGAGGAAGCTTTTACAGAACTCTTACGAGGTCCTGAGACGGAAAACTGCGGGAGCGTCTGACACAGAAAATCGTCTACGGCCTTAGTTCCCACATGACACCCACAGGGAAAATTGTCTGAGGAGTTACACTTTCAGGTGCACACAGAGTGAACTCTTATATGAGGGGCTCAAGAAGAAGCAAAGAGTGGAAGGAGTGAGCAGATGACAAAAGCTGATTTTTAAAAGGCAGAGGGTAGAGCCAGCCACTTTATTTTGGGGTGATAATTACACACTGTGGGCAAGTTGCTATGTTATTAGTTTAGATGATCGATAGCAGAATATCAACCCCCTCTGTTAGCGAACCGGGCAGTTTGGCAGGCGCTCCATAAACCACAGGCCTGCCCTGCTCTCGCAGGGAGACACAAACACACAAATGTTTTTATAAAAATCGTGTATGCACACATTCCTAAATAGATGGAAGAACATAAATGGATACACATATAAACACATGAACATACAGTTCAAACACATAAATACATGCACACTCACAGTACAGCAGAGAGAACACTGTGCCCCAGAGATGGCGAGTGGTGACAGGCCGTCTCTCTGATGCTGCTGCACAGCAAGGCCCCCTGGGCATGTGCATGTAGCTTTGTGGTGGAACGCACTGGCTCTCACTGAGTTTTGGACAAACTCCACATGTGGTCAGCTGAATGGTAGCACCCTCGCTTCACTCTCCGTACACAGATGACTCCAGTGGAGTTGTGGCATGTCAAAATCCTCAACACAGTTTATTGCCTCCAAACCGAGAGAAAAGTCCTTTCTCTTTTTCCTTAACGTCTTTTTTTCGCTTTATAACATGAGATTCAAATAGACAAAAAAGTTTGGGGTCACAGAGGGTTGCTGATGGTGTCATTTTCTTATTCCCTACACATTTTATAAATATATTGTCACCTATAAGACTGAGCTACAAGCCCAGAGTCTGTGCGGTTAAAGCTGGTAGGGAGTGCATCTCTTCTCCAACACCTCCTTTGAGTTCCTGGAGATAAAAGCAGCTGGCGCAACATCAAATCAATAGGCCCATCAATGGGAACATCTCCTGAAGATTAAAGAGAAACTCACTCAGATACAGAAAGGGAAGGTAGGCTGCTAATCTAGTACAAGACCTGGCCAGTGGAATGAGATTTAATTGATGTGTAGAAGGGAGATGGATGAAAAGTGTGTGTGTGTGTGTGTGTGTGTGTGTGTGTGTGTGTGTGTGTGTGTGTGTGTGTGTGTGTGTGTGTTCACCCATTAGTATGTGTCTTTGTATTCACCCATTAGTAGGAGTCCATTTGTCTAAACATGTATCAACTTTAACATTTCAATCATCTATCCACCTTTTGAAACATGCATGCAGTACTGTATTTACCTGGTTTTTGGTTTTAACTCCTTTCACATGCAGTTATTTCCCATTGGCCTCCATTCTTTCAATATCCTGTTATATCTGCTTTTCAAATATTCTGTATTTGATCCATTAAAAAAGGAAATTAAGCATTAAGTACAGGTCTGCTGAACAACATTATCACCCCTTTAATGATAAGTAAGTCTGTATCCTCACCACAGACTGTGTAAATATACTGTATATCATGGAGGGGACTCCAATTCATTTGTTTATTGTTCTTTTTAATGTCAGACCTTTTGACTTGTTAATCACAGTTATAATTAATAACATTAATCATGGCTGAATTCCATTTAGATATCCCAGCACCTGTGCCCTGATAATGTGTATGGTGGTGTACTGGCACAACAAACTGATTTTGTTCAGAGCTCATGTGTAAATATTTCTTGAGGTCTGTAATAGAGGTGCAATGATTAGTGGAGTAATGACTCGTACTTTCTTAGGCAAATTGGCATAAACATTCTCTCGTTCCAGCTTCTTTTCTTCATTTGATTTCTTTGTCATATACGGAGGTAAACTAAATATCTTTGGGTTTTGGACTGATGGTCGAGCAATACAAGCAATTTGAATACATTACCCTGGGCTCAGGGAAATTGTAACATGTTTTTCTTTTCACACATTTTATAGCCCAAACGATTATTTACTTAATTGAGAAATTATTTGAATGATTAATCGTTTATGAAATGAATTGTTAGTTGCAGCTCTTGTCTTTAGCAACTATATTATGTTCAACAGTAGGATTTACATATGTCAGTTTGTTGGCATTATGGCTACTTTTTCAAGTGATGGATATTTTATTTTGGAAAATGAAACTAGTCGGTACCTGTTTTGTCTAGTGCTATCCTCATATATCAGTGATAGGAGTTTGGTGACTTCTTGCGTTAGCGTCGAGTCCAAAAAAAGTCTGCGAGTGAGTCTGTACCAATAACTTTATTTCTGCCTTCAATAAAAAAAAGAAGAAATAAAACTCCAATCTGCTCACCACCCTCAGCTCTGACATTGGTTAGTTATTTTCAGTTCTTTCCAATTCCTACCAGAACCTTCTGTCCAGAAGTGAAACCCGATGAAGCGCTTTGTGCATCCCTTCAGAACAACTTGTCACAACCACCGGCGTACTTGGCAACCCTCCCATTAAAACCCCTTTAAATGAGAGCAGCATGTGGGGGGGGAATATAGTTAGGGAATGTACAAGGCATTCAAAAATATTCTTTCATAGTGAGGAGACCACAGGACGGGGCCTGCGCTGAGCTGGTCTGTGTGGTTGTGGGCCGGGGTTAGTACGCTCTCTATCTGAAGCCACATCAGAGCCCTGAGCCCTGTGTAATGTGATCTGGATGGGCAGAGGAGGGTTCCCCCTGGATTCAGAAGAACCGCCGCTGAGGTGCAGTGCAGGGGAGGGGCGGTCAATGATGTAAGGCAGCTCTCGCTAACAAACAATTATGGCTGCGGGTATGGTGACTTTTTAACGGGATGTTTTCTGCCACCATGATGGCGGCATGTGTGTCACTGTGTCGCCTACTTCTCTTTTTATTTCTCCATTATTTATTAGCATTCTTTCCGAGCAAACCCATGATGAGCGGTGGCGTATAGCCAAGTTCGACATCAACTTCTAAACCTTTTCAAAATATTATTCCATCATGCTAAAAACCAAACTCGGCTGATAACAAACAAGATGTTCCACCAAACAGTGCATGTTGCAGCTAAGGATGAATACACTAGCTTTATCGTTGATTTTGATGCACCCGGTCATATTATCTGTTCACTGTCAAAGTGTTTTTCTGGTTGTATCCAGATAGCATGAACATGTTAATTTTCAAATCCAAACTCTGTCGATGTTCTCATGGATTGGCATACACTCCTTTTCGGTTGCTGTCTTGCTCTGTCCTTCTGCCTCTCTGTATCCCATTTTTTTCTGCCCTTTCTGCTTTTTGTCTCCCATGGAGTCGCTCTCTCTTTCTTCTCCTTTTCTTTTTTAACCATCGTTCCCTCCATCTCCCTCTGCACTCTCCATCCCATTTCATATCTCTCTTTTCAAAATGTACTGAGGGCGAACTCTTTACTCCTTTTGACAATAAGGGTCTTCTCTGAGGTTCTCTCTCTCTCTCTCTCTCTCTCTCTCTCTCTCTCTCTCTCTCTCTCTCTCTCTCTCTCTCTCCTTGCAAGTCTTGAACAAACAAACAAGCAGTGGGTGGCTTGCGTCTCCTATCTATAACTCAAGCCAGTCAAACTACAGCGAGGATGTTTGCCAAACACACAAAGTGCATCTCTTCGTACCATAGAGAGAGAGAAAAGGAATATGTTTTGCCATCAATACATAGAGAGTATCCTAACATTAAACTGAAAGATTACAATTATGTTTTATATCATTTCTGCTTTGTTTTGATAGAAAACGCACCTCGGCAGGACAGGGATGATGGCATAGGGAGGATAGTATGTGATCAAATTTGTGAGTGAAAGTCCAAGCCTCTTGCTTTAAGAGTGCAATGCACTTAAACTCAACATTTTAACAGGTTTTCTCATTTAAAATAGACCTGCTTCTTTACAAATTGTATTAAACCACAACAAAATGTTCCAGCCGTCATACATTATTACAGTCTGCCGGTGCTTTAAAATCACTGATAACCTGAAGACATTACTTAAAAGTATAAGAATGTGCCTTTTATAAGAAGAAGATACTTCTTTCCTTTTTTTTTTTTTTTTTTTTTTTTTTAACTTCAGGGCTTCTGTGTCTCAAGGACACCGATGCAGCTGCGTAACAGTAACTGACTTCAGGCGTTATCCGTCATACAGAAAAGCATCTTATCCCCCCTGAGACCAAGCCAAACCACTTGTGGTAACAACCACTTATAACCATAAATGAGAGTCGAGAGGAAAACCAAAGCTGTTTTTCCAGGTGTTTGGACTAAACTCCAGAATGTAGTTTTCAAGTCCATCTGATGATCTCTGGCTAAAACTGTTCACTTCTGGCGAAAGGAGTTTTGTAAATTTTTGCCTTTTTTTAAACACATGACTGCACACACTCACAGAAGCAACAAAGTCTGTGCTATTTAAAGTTCTTTGGGTTTAACTGTGAAATCAGTTTATTTTGGTTGAGTATGTGTAGCGTAACATTATACACACAATAGAGCTCGTTTTGAAAGGTCACCATGGTCACAGATGATCATTGTACTGTGTCTTGTTCAACACATTTAACCTCTTGCCCTCTGGTCCAGTCGGTTAGGGTTAGATTGAGTTTGAGTTTTAAGGTTTCTGGTTAACATTTAAATGTCTCTGAGGATACAGAGACAACTTATCTGCAGATTGTTTTTTTTTTTTTTTTTGATTAATCAATCGTTTGGTCTGTAAAGCCTCAGAAAAGTGTAAATGCTGGTGAAAATATGTCATTAAATGCAATTTGTTTTGTTCAACCAACATGAAGCTAGAACAGTCAATTGTTTTGCATTTTTGCTTGAAAAATTACTTTTAAGGATTAATCAATTATCAAACTGTAGCAGACTGTGGGTAGAAAGAGTTGTTTTAAAGGGTCAGTTCCTAAAAACAAACTGCATTTTCTCACTTACTCCAAGTATGTACAAATCCTAATCCTAAACAGCAGATACTGTTTGTGTATGTGTCCAAGACAAATTTCCTTTGGGACAATAAAATCTATCTTATCTTATTAAAACCTTGTCACATAAAACTAAAACTTATCTAAATGGATAAAGGTGTAAATGAAATGCTTTTTTTTGGTAATTTCTGGGACGAACCAACCCTTTTAATGTACTAAAATCTTGGCCCATGTTGCTTTTTGAATTGAAATTTACATTCTGCCCATCAGGGCCAAATGGCTAGTGAATGTTCAAATTTGACCAGCCACTCAAAAGGTTACCATTGTTGGTTTTTTTTGGCTGGTGAGTGAAGCAAATCTACCAGCCACTTGGATATTTTACCAGCATTTGGCTAGTAGATGGTGGTACGTTTGAACCCTGCTGCCCATACAAATTAAACAAGTGGAGCAACAGATCTTAGACCAAGAGCCGGGACTTTTTGCGGCCTAAGGTTGAAGCGGTGCTATGGTAGCTATGGTTACGGCATGCCTGCTCTGTTTCCTCACTGCTGCACTGCCGTGTGGAGAGGGGACCAGCCCAGCAGGTGGGCCAAGAGAGAGGTAGAAAGAAGAAAGGTACAGTAGAGAGAGAGGAGAGCTGGGGATGCTGGGAGGTGGGGCGCACTGCACATCCACAGGGATCACTCCAGCCGCTGGGGTAAAAGGAATTAATCAGACAGAATAAATTAGGACATGAAAGGAGAGAGAGGGAGACAGAGCAGCATCCACAATCTCCCTCTACACTTCCATCCATCCATCCATCACTCTATCCTTTCTTCTATCTACACATTCATCAATCTCTTCTGTTCTCTTGGCCTTTTGTTCTTCTGAAACAAAGTTGATCAGTCTGCCCGTAGAAGAGTGTTAATCGTCGCTATTATGATTATCAATCAATCATTACAGCAATTTTTAAAGATCAATGGCAAAAATTCACTGGTTCCAGCTTCCGTTCTGGTTTCAAATGTGAATTGTTTGCTCGTTTTCTTAATCTTCTAAGATAATACATTGAATATCTTTGGGGTTTTTGGGTTTGTCAAACAAAACGAGCATCTCTTTCAACGCTACATCACCTCTTTCCTCTAGCTGAACGACTGTTGGAACATTTGATTCTGAAATATATTAGCAAATCATCTGATTGTGGAGGCTGTTCTCTGTTCTGTAGAGACCTTGATTCTCTAAAAAACCTTTCAGGGATTTCAGAAAAATTATCTTTTTTATCAACTTTTTCACAGTGAAGACTTTAAGGTTAAACCTTTCTTTTCTACCATGCTAACCCTAAGTGTTGCAGGGTTCAGAAAGTAGATAATAGTAGTAGGCAAAGCACAGATCAAGCACTGTCAATGCAATCTAAAAACTGTTGAACTAGCAAAATATTCCAGGTGTTCCAATTTTGGGCTTCATTCAGTTTTGAAGTTTGTAATGTACAAAGGTCGCCATTTTGGGCCTTCGCCCTCCACCTGAAGATGAAGAGTAGTGTCGGCACGCATCAAGACTTCTGAGGAGACCCTTTTAAGTGTTTTGAGTCAGCCCCCAGTGCGGACACTGGTCATCAGTGCTTATAAATAACCTGTTCTCAGAAGTGTTTGTTGCAACGGCCATAATCTTTGGTGAAGGATGGTCCTGTTGGACTGCCTGATCTCTTTGAGAGACGATGAAAGGAATGAGCCGATTGGACAGGGGCCTCGGGGCTCTAGTTTGTCCCTGATGTCATCTGAAGACTCCCCTCTTGCAGTATGTATACTTGTCGGTTTGTGTGTCTTCTGGCTGTGTCTGAGTTGATGTCCCATACTATTTCCTCCTTTTGTCCTCTTGAAACGATAGCAACAGACAAATAATCTGCAAAGTTTTTTTTGCTAATCTATGAATCATTGTAGTCATTTTTTAAGCAAAAATGTCATACCTTCTCTGATTCCAGTTATCTAAAGATGAGGAATTACTGCATTTCTCTGTTTTTAATCATTGTAAATAGAATATATTTGGGTTTTGTCAGACAAGACTTTTGAAGATGTCACATTGGGTTCTGGGAAATTGTGATTTCATAGATTAAACGATTAATGGGGGGGGGGAATTATTGACAGATTAATCCGTAATCCTAATGCTAAATCTTAATGCTAAATCAGAATGTACAGTAATATTACTGAAATAACTATCCAAAGCTTTGTCTCCCTTCACCTGAAAAGAAATGCATTATTTCATAAGAATGTTTGACGCCATGGACACAGATGTTGATTTGGCTCTGTTACTACCTCCGCTGCCGGCCAAATTGCGGAAAAACTCTGTCCTCTAATTCTGTGTCCGTACCTTTTAATACAGAACGGCAAGGCAGAATACTGGGGTAACATTCCTGCCATGAACAGGCTGTGTGAAAGGGGCTATAGTAAGAGGTCAACCCGCTGAATAAAGTTTACACAACAGCGGCTTTCACACATCAACTATTCAAGTATCCTGGAAATCCAGTGACCTTATGACCTGCTCCAATGTCGAGATTTTTAATGTTGGATGTACCATTCTAACAATTTCTCTTTTAACAAGAGATGCAACATGGAAATAACTGTAAATTTGAGAGAACAGTTTGTGTCATTGTTGTAGTAAAAAAAAATAAAAAAAAATAGATAAACGTTTTTATTTGCAAATGTGTGCAAAAAAATCTCACTTTTCAAAAAGCAGATTGCCTTTATTATTGTGTGTGTGTGTGTGTATATATATATATATATATATATATATATATATATATATATATATATACGCATATCCAAAAAATATTCATGTTTGGGTTCGGGGATGGTAAAGGCCATTGAGCACACTCTGCCCCCCAGGTATTTCTTTTGCATGGCCTTCAATTCTCCCGTAACGCCCAGGGATGAGATTATTTTGATACAAACATCAAAGCAGCAGATCAGACAGAGAGCAGCGTACACGTGAGGAGAACCGGTGGCCCAGAGGGCAGAAAGCATGTAAGCTGATTGAGTTGTCTGCTTCCCCAAAAGTTGAGTCACCCAACAGTTTGCCTACATGTAGAGTCAGCCATGTACGACCGCCTCATCAACGCCCTGAACGCTACAAACACACAGAAAACGCACAAGAGTCAAATACACTGCTAGGAACACACATATGTGTGCTAAAATATGTAGAACAAATGTACACACTCTCATTTGTTTTTCAAGATGTTTCATTATTGATTATTTTTTAAATCAATTATTACATTTTAAATTGTTGAGGCTTTGAAAACACAAGTTCTGAGAGCCTAAATGTCTTGTTTTTTTCAGACCAACTGTCCAAAACTGAAAGATATTCAGTACAAATGATTGAATGAAAACACAGAAAAGCAGCAAACCTTCACATTTCAAAAGCTCTTGGCGAAATGATTAATCCATCGTCAAACTAGATGCCAATTTATTTTGTTTGATTAATAGAACAATTGTTTCAGCTCTTAATTGTTTGACTTTTTTTGGTAGCACTGTGGGATAGCGAATTTTGAGAGCATGCTAAAATATTGTAAATGATTTTAAAACCGAAAGGAAGGAAAACAACTGGATTGATCCACATTTAGGGCCGCCCCCTGAAAGTCCATGAGGAGAGCCTCCGTCGGAGACCCCTCAGTCGACTTGAAATACTTTGAGCTGCTGTTTTTGACATTGCCGCAGACCCCTGACGTACCTCCACACAAGTAGAGAGGCCACAGGGAACATTAAGTCCACAGCCCCGGGATGTGGCGAGGTCCGGGTGAGGGGTGCTGTAAAGCTCACAGCTAGAGCCGCAAGCCATCTTCACCCCGAGCCTTTCCGAGCTCACGTAGAAAAAAAATTTCAAATCATTGTGAAACTTAGGCAGGCGACATTTGACCGGATTTGACTGTTTTGCGGTCCAAATCATCACTGAAACTTGTGCCATTGGATTTTCAAAATTGATAGTCTAAACTTAAAAAAAAGAAAAGGAACGAATAGTCGAATCTTCGTTTTTTAAGCAAAAATGTCATACCTTCTCTGATTCCAGTTATCTAAAGACGAGGAATTACTGCATTTCTCTGTTTTTAATCATTGTAAATAGAATATATTTGGGTTTTGTCAGACAGGACTTTTGAAGATGTCCCATTGGGTTCTGGGAAATTGTGATTTCATAGATTAAACGATTAATGGGGGGGGAATTGTTGTGTCTTCGTATTTCAATCTTCGTATTGAACAGCTGAATCGGATTCATATCGAAAAATCAAATTCAGGTATAGCCCTGATTACATTATCTGTGTATCTCTCTATCTGAAAAGAAACCATGACCTGTGTGATTCTTTTATCATGGTATTCGGTGGCCATATTTGTCTAATAAATAGATACTGGGACACAGGAAACGCATACTTTTTTAAATGTGTGGTGGTATTTTCCATTTGGGCACATGGTCTGGTATTTAGTCTGAGCTGATGAGTGAAAGCTGTCCTCAGCAGCCGTAGGAGAAAGGTTTCACAATGAGTGAGTGATAGATGTTCTCAGTCATTGCAGCAGGGGACGGGACCACATAACCTCCGGCCAGGATGGCAATCACCCTGGGGATCTTTAAGAAGATAGAAAGAAAGCTCTGAGGCCGGGCATTTCCTTCCCTCACACAATACAGTAGGTAGGAGGAGATTCGCCGAGCGGTCACTCACGAGGCGAAAACATTCATCCCAAACCGCAGCCACCAGATAAATCAGGTCAGATAAACACAGTTGTGAAAGTTTGACATTTCACACTGGAAACAATCCCGGCTAGCTTGTCTGAGAATAAATGCAAACACAGACGCCTTTTCCACCACGGCGAGTCTCTGTGCCTTTTCGACAATACTGTTATCAAACCGCTACATTTTTATTTTTTTTTGTCTGCTAACTGGCTCCCACAAGACAGACAAATATGGCTGTGGCCTGTAGTAGTCGTAGTATCTATTGTTTGCGCAAACCAAACCCTGGAGGAAGTTTGTCTCAAAGAGGATTTATGTCCTCTGTGGTCTCCTCATTTCCTCCTGACTCCCTGTGTCAATATTTTTGTTGCGCATGATTTCCCAGATGTCACAAACAAGTTGTTAATTGTGGAACTTTCTGATAGAAATAAACAAGTACACACCATTAATTAGCTCCCTTTAGGACCGTTCATTAGAGGTCATTTCTGCAGAGTGACGGCGTCACCACTGTCTAGAAGAGAAAGTTGCCTGTTTGTCTGTCTCCGTCCATTCATTATCAAAGCGATAACTTATCTCTAAATGCCATCGCAATGGTTGGATTTGATTTTGCACCCAGACATATCCTTGGCCCGGAGCCAGCTGGAGCCGAGCAGAGTGTCGTCTCTCAAGGAGAGGATTTCTCACCACATCGTGCCTGAGCTGTGATGTCAGAATATGTGTGAAAAGTGAATCTGCACTCCTGGGCGGCCTGTAGCTCACCCAGTAAGAGCGTTCGCCCCATGTAGGCTGAGTCCTTTGTAACGACGTAGGTTTGAATCTGACCTGCTGCCCTATGCTGCGTGTCATCCCTCATCTCGCTCCCCCTTTCCTGTATATCCACTGTCACTGTATAATAAAGGGAAAAGCCCCCAAAAAATAGTCTTAAAAAAACAAAAAGTGAATCTGCACTCTCACCTGTCTCTCTTATCTCTTTCTCTCAAGTCTGGCCAAGACTACTACTTGTTTTACAGCTGCTACTACTGCTACAACCATTAGGTCTACTCTAATCTTCTGCTACTGCTGCAACTCTATTGTTATTATTTACACCCGCAGTGTTGGTAAATGGAACAAGATAGTATTATGCATACATAAAAACATCTGCATAAAAACAGGAGGAAAACTGGGAAATGAAATAACCTCAATAATGAATCAGAAAGGATGGAAAAGCAATTGTAGGGAACACATTATAATAAATACACTTTTCATACATTTTCTGTAAATTTTGGTTCGCAATATAAAAATCTAAAAGATTTAAATTTAGATCCAAAGCCTTCTTTACACTGCCAGTAACAACATTCTGGTGGATAAATGCTGAGTACACTTTCATTTATTTATTATTGCCCTAAAAGAAGTCAAATTTGAATAACTTGACTGTGTGTATATATATATATATATATATATATATATATATATATATATATATATATATATATATATATATATATATATATATATATATATATACTGGAATCAGCTAATTATATATCTAGCAAGTAGATATATAAACTTCCCTGAGATTGCTGAAACCCCCCCCCCCCCCCCCCCCCCCCCCCCCCCCCCCAAAAAAATGTGGAGAACATAATCTTACTGGTAAACTAGTTGAAGTAGGAGGACAAGTGGTGGTTAAATAACAACAAGGTGCCCTTCATCCTAAAGGTGTAAATAATGATCAGATTATATGCCTCTTTCCTGTCTTGATCCAAACAATTGTGTTTTTTCATATCAAAATCAGTCATTGTTGTCAGTGAACGTTACATTTGGGTGTAGTATTCATAGTAATATGTACACACACACACACACACACACACACACACACACACACACACACACACACATGTTTTTCTGTCTGTAAGTAACAAGCAGTGGTTACTGATTCATCATGGCCGCGGCCCAGATGTTCCAGTGGTGTGTGGCAGCAGTGGACGATGGTGTGTGTGTGCATGTTTGTGTGGGTATTTGCATGCACTGGGCGTGTCCTTGCATACATGCATTCATGCATAAACGTGTGTGTGTGTGTGTGTGTGTGTAATTGGGGAGTGGGCAGGCTTTTTTTGGGGTGAGGGGTGTTTGGCCCTTTTTTTAAACATAGCTGTGTTGTTATGGTTGCCTGGGCTTTGATGTTGCCCAAACCTCCAACTAAGAGGCTCTTATTTTGGGCTCCTGACTCTGGAGAAGGCAATGACTTCCAGATTGGCAGGCCTACTCACTACTTGTGACTGACTGCTGGGGTGGGACGCGCTGTGGGGGGGGTCATGACGGGTAGAGCAGGTCACCCTGGTGGTACTGGGGGCAATGTTGGATGTAAATGTGAATCTACAAAAGCACTGGACTCTGACACCAGAGTACAGAGATTGAGCTGCGTCCAATGAGTTTGATTAAAACACTTGGTTCAAGTTAGGAAAAGATAATGCTTTTGGTTAAGTATTTACACGTCTTGCCTCATGCTTCAAGTATACATTGACTTTTTCAATATTTTACCAAGACCACAATCTTTTCCTAAACTTAACCAAGTGCTTTGAGTAGCCTGAACATAACCATAAAAACGTTTCCATATGAACATTTTGCATTGGCGGTGAGCAGTTTGCAGATTAGTTCAACATCAACGTATTTTCACTATGTCCGTATAAAGAAATGTAATCCAGACAGCATTACTTTTCTTACAAAACTTATTTACTAATGAAAATTTGTTGTGTATGAACATAATGTCTCAGAGTAAGATTGTGTATTAAAGAGAGTATTTAAGTAGCAGTGGAGGAGAAAATTGGAAATATAAAAGTACTCTGGTTGAAGAGTTACAGTATGATACTTGTTCCATTTCAATGTATTCTCAAGTCATCATGCTAACATATTTGACAACAAGGGAAAGTAAAATCATTGTTTACGAAATGTGGTTCATATTAACGACACAATGCAGCTTTAGACCATAGCAAAAGAGCATGAATTTTATTTATCAAGGGATAGAGGGCTGACATACCAAGTAAAGCAATTACTTAGATCAATAGTTGGAATTAAATGTTTCCAATGTTTAAAGAAAATCTATATTTTCTGTATCTTTCCTTTTCCATGAGCATACTGTATTTTTTCAGTCTCTCCATACAAAATAGAAAAGGCTTTCTGGCAAACAATCATGTTAATAATAATAATAATAATAATCAAATGGCATCCCGTATAGCCTTTTCCTCTCAGCAAAGAGGGGCATCGTTTCTTTTCAGAGTCATCTTAATCATATGCATGTTTTCTTAGTCATACGGGACAGTTTCAGAATTGGTCTACCCAATGTCAAGTAGTTCAGGTATTTCCCACAGCCATGCCTTTTCACTTCATATACATTATGCTTTCTCCTTGGGAGTCTATATAATCAAATGAAATATTGATTAAATCTAATATCAGTCTAATCTAGGCCACGAGTTTCAATGGGATCAGATGCTCCGTGAGATTCTCAGTTCTCTTTCGTGTGGAGTTGCCACCTCATCTTCTCGTCTTGCGTGCATTTTTTCTTTCTCGTCTGGGTTTCTGTCATTCTTTTTTTTTTTTTGCACTTTCTCTCTGCATGCAGGTGTGGGGAATTTTACCGCGCTGTAGACTGAGTAGACACACACACACACCCTAACGTGTGTGTGTGTGTCCTTAAATTCGAACCAATCAAACCAAAGATAATTTGATCATCCAAACTGTTGAAATTGAAAGCAATAGTTTAAAATTGGCTGATACATTTAGAATATTTTCCAAGTTGCACCACAACCAAAGGAATTATTCCCTAAAAGGTGCGACCAGTTTCTCATTTCTAGAGTGGCACATTTGTTGTAATGGTTAATTCACGGATCTGGTTTGATTCACACACTAAAACACGATTTATAAATGGTTGTTTTCATTTCTCTTTGACGGACGCTTTTTTTAAGTGCAACCTCGATTCATTTGATGACAAAACATGGTGCCCTTGAGCTCAGATGTCTTTTGTGAGAAAGGTCTGTCCTGCAAAGCAGTTTGATTGCAGCCACTTGAAAGGATTGCAGAGAACAAGGTGAATCCACCATTAATTCCCAGCAATTGTGCCTATTTTTTTTATTTTCTTTATTTCCTCCACAATGGGGCAAGGATGGCCCTGAAAGAAAGAGAGTGAATGAGTGTTTTAAATGTGTCATCTCCGTGAAATTTTAGATTAAAGACATTAGACTCAAAAGCACTCTGGAGGGGGGCAAAAGGGAGGGCACTTTAATTTCCGCTTCAAATATAAAAAGAGACGGATCTACTTAGTCTGTCATCTAAAGCTAAAGAATACATTAGAGGTGTGTGTGTGTGTGTGTGTGTGTGTGTGTGTGTGTGTGTGTGTGTGTGTGTGTGTGTGTGTGTGTGTGTGTGTGTGTGTGTGTGTTCAAAAGCATGCAACGGCGTTTCTTTGCAAAAATGTGTATATGAAATGCATATGTACGTGTGTGTGTGTGTGTGTGTGTGTGTGTGTGTGTGTGTGTGTGTGTGCGCGCGCCAGGGTCAAGGTGGAGGGCCGTCATTACAAACAAGTGACGTCTGAGATCCCATTAACTCTTGTATTCAGCAGTAGATTTCTGTTTAAATAGAGTGGAGATAAAAGACAGCAACAATATGCTGATAAATCAAAGGCCTTTCAAGTGAAATTAGACTACAGAGAGACTGAGGGCTACATGTACGATTACCTAACGCACTTAAAAAGGTGTTGATATCTAATTGAAATCTTTAAAGTAATCGCGTCTTTGAAGTAATTACATCTTTGATGTAATCAACAAACGGGAGATTTATTATTCAGTGCTGTTGCAGTTGGTGTTTGGCAGTGGGTTTATTCATGTTTATGGCTGCATACATGATTAATGTACAGTACAGTGATACACAGCATGCTACAACTCTTTCAATGTAGTGTGTAAAAATGTGTCAAACAACCACCAATATGCAACAACTACTGTTTCTTGACCGTTGAAGACATTGCGTAACAAATGTTCAAGTTATCTTGTATCTCTGTTTTCTCGTAAGCAAAGTTATACATTATAGTTCAACGTGTCTTACTAAAATGCATTGTGTGTATGCTCAAGGTCTGACAAAAGAGTTGAATGCATATCCGTCCTCCCTCTTTTTTAATTGTGCATTGTTTGCATCCATGTTTGCTACCTTGCAGTCTTCTTTTTCACTGCCTTTGTTGGGAAATTGGTATCCATGCACCCTGGGACACCATCTTCTCTGGCAACACAAATGGACTACATCTTAGCAGTCATGTGACTTCATGCCATGAGATCATGTGACTGCCCTGTGTATTAAGACCAGTGTTACTTCCTGTGCACACTAAACAACTGATGAAGGTGTTTGATTGAACACTGAAACGTCTTGTATTTTATATTTTTAATCCAGTGTTTTTAAATTAAAGCTTTGTTGAAATAGACGCACCCTAGCGGCAGCAAATGTAATTTGCAGCCAGGGTCAGTCTAGCAACTCTCCGTTGGCTTGTGAGCTGGAAAAACCAAACTCTGGCCAGGCCAATCACATCGTGTATGGAGTCGGTGGGCGGGCTTATGGCTGCTGCAGCTGGCGAACAGCTGTCTTTCGAATCGGCTTTGGCCGCGACTCTGGAAGACTTGGAGTTAAGCTTTTCTTTGAGAAAAGAACAAAGAACGGCACTGAAGTCATTCTTAAACAAGGAAGATGTGTTCTGAGTTTTGCCGACCGGATATGGCAAAAGTTTAATCTATCAACTAGCTCCGCTACCTTCTTCGTTGCTTTGCTTGTAGCGTTGTAGGTTGTAGCGCTATCCTATTGCGTACAGTTGTAATTTGAAAGACAACTGTTTATCTTAAATCAACCCCTTGGATTGAGCTCCGTCAATGGAGAGTTCCCAGACCCAACATCTTGATGTGGGTCTGGCTTGTCAGACTAGGAAATTGGTACAATTCCTTGTGCTTTCCCACCAGCAACTGTCGATTAACAGAGTAGTGTGAAACCGGCGGCAGGGAATGTGTATCATGTCGAGTGAATAACAAAACAGGGACTCAATCGTGAAAACATTGCACTTAGCAAAACTCCAGTGGGTACCTTGAAGTCAAGACACAAGATTGATGCTATCAAGAAAAGAGGATTTAAAGGAGGCTACTTCACTCCAATTGCACACCACCAAAACACCATCATTGCAGCAATTACTTGCGTTAAATGAGTCTGGATTGACGACAATTCAGTTACCAGATAATCGCTACAAGATCCGGCGCCCGGATGTCTTTCGCCCTGCAAAACTTTGTTAATTTCGGGAAACAACAACAAACTTCGAGCTAGCAAGCTATTCGCTGAAAATGGCAAGTTTTGAAGAAAATTTGGATCATGCAACAAGGCAGGTCTGCTTGGTTCTTTCGGGGAATGATTGTAAAGATTTACAAAGAATATGTTTACGGTATTTACCATCTACCATTTACCATCGTTTTGGGACCAATTGGCGGGGACTTGCTACGGACAAAATGCACACGATGATACACTGGTAAGAGCAAATTATGTTGAACCATGTATCCAGTGAATTTAAATAGCTCCCATTACTGTATTGTGTGAACAGTTAACTACATTTAATATTTTATGTTGCGTTTCTTTACGGGTTGCAAAAAAGCAAGTTCCTTCCCGAGACCAATTTGCAGATCCACCGTCTTTGTGACTGGAGCTTAGCACCGTCCAAGACGATTGTGATTGGTTTAAAGAAATGCAACAACCCAGATCGTTTTCTTCTCCTATCCAGAAGTGTATGTGTGCAGGGGCCAGACCTTACTATGCAGCGCTGTGGCGATAGGTCTGGTAAGCGAGACTAAATGTGTCATAATCACTCCAGAATGGCACTAGGTACAACACAGCAGGATGCTACACTGGCTAATTAATGCTGGTCATTGAAAACCAAATTCACATAACTGACAAGATGCGGTCATACATTACTGCAGTCCAGTGTTTGTGTGCGTCGCTGCGTCATGACATGAGTCTGTCCTGTTTCCCAGTGTCAATTTCCATTGATGCTGCAAAAAAACAGTTTTATCCCATTCACTCCCCAGCACATCCTTGCTGCTGTACCTTGACTTCTTTTTGTGTCACTACAGTAAGTCCAATGTGTTTTCCATACTCGCAGTATAGATATTCCAGATTGTGGAATTGTCTGTAGTGAACACAGACATGTAAAAAATGTGTGAAGCAGATGCTCCATCTGAAAATACCCTTTTACTCTTTAAAACTGTCCTAACAACATTTCTTTTTTTAAGATAATTTTTTTGGCTTTTATGGCCTTTAATTGATAGGATAGCTTGAAGACAGGAAAGGGGAGAGAGAGGTGGGACGACATGCAGCAAAGGGGGCCGCAGGTTGGATTCTAACCCGGGCCACTGCCAAGGACTCAGCCTACATGGGGCGCACACTCTGCTTGGTGAGCTGGAGGTTGCCCCGTTCTAACACTTCTGAAAGAGCACATCATTAGTGCTTCCTATAGGCAGATGTGCCCTCATGCATATTATTTTCCTATTAAAAAAAATCAATCAATCAAGGTTCAGTCAGTCACAGTTGAAAACCCTGTATTTAATATTGATTTGTACTACGAATTTATTCTGACAATTTATGTCAGCCTGCAAGGGTGGGTAACCCTACTCCTGTAAATTAAAGGGTTAGTGAACTTTTCCCTCGTGTGTGTGTGTGTGTGTGTGTGTGTGTGTGTGTGTGTGTGTGTGTGTGTGTGTGTGTGTGTGTGTGTGTGTGTGTGCGTGCGTGTGTTTTTTAACATATGTGTTACTCTTCTGTTACCCAAAACATAGCTGCGAGTTTATGTTTCAAAGATGCCAAAGTGTTATTTGATCTTTTGTGTGTGTGTGTGTGTCCTTCACATGCATGTACACACTTGTCTGTTTCAGCTAAGGTAATTATGTGTAAGTTCTGTGAGTGTATGCGTGTGGTGGGGTGAGGAGGAGGGGGGATTTTTTTTAAATACAGAGGGGTTGATAATTATGGGTTAAATGAGTGCTTTCAGTCAGCCTCCCTGAGTGTGTGTAAAAAAAGGAAGGCGCAGCGAAAGCCACTTCAAGGCCGGCTAATTACCCTGAGGAAGAGAGGAAACATAAATGGACTATTTTGTGGCTATAATGTTACAGCAAAATGGCTACATCAACCTCAGCACGTGAAACGGAGCCACAACTTCTTCTGAAGGCTCCTAGCAGCCCTGCACAGATGTGTGTGTGTGTGTGTGTGTGTGTGTGTGTGTGTGTGTGTGTGTGTGTGTGTGTGTGTGTGTGTGTGTGTGTGTGTGTGTGTGTGTGTGTGTGTGTGTGTGTGTGTGTGTGTTTGCATCCATATGTGTAGAATCAGTCAAAACAGAACGTGTGTTTGTGCATGGTTCTGTACATGCGCTGTTGATGAGGTCACGTATTCTGGATTGTGTCGTTGAATACTGATGTTTCTGCAGGTGTTACGTCAGGCAGGTGTTATATTGGTTTCCAGTGGTCTTTTTATGTAACATGCAAAAACTCATTTACATATGTGTTGCAATCAGAAACTCAGATTCTTTACATTCAAGGCTCAGTCAGATTTTTATGTCATGTAATCTCTATACACATAGCACTCACCGCTGATGCCAACTACCCAGTTTTGGGATTTTCCCTGAAAAATGTTGTTTGGTGTGTTGCATCATTTCCTTTGGCAGAAATGAATTCAAAACCTTTTGATTTTTGTTATATGTGGTGAAAAAGAGCAGCAAAATGTGTATCGGAGAGCCAATGTGCTCTGAAGGCAGCAGAGTCATTAGAGACACATTTGATAAAGTCTGGCCCCAGTGAGATGTGCATGTGTCCGTAGAGCCAAGACCCTTAAAGTAATGCAGGTAGAAAAATGTCAGTTTGGCTTGTTGGTCATTTTTAGCATTAGGTGATGGGATCAACAAACTTTTTTTAGATAAAAGGCAGCTTTTATGACTGCGCAATTGCATTGAATTTTAAACCCTGGATGTGATCTGCATAATTTTAAAAACATTTCTCTGTAGGACCAATTCCGCTATCTTTCTTTTTTTCATACAACCATATTGAATTGTTTTGTGACCTGAACACTCCCAAGTAGTAAAGAAAGGAATCCTTCCTATTGCCAACTTCCATCCCACATGACTTGATGTTTGATAAAGTGACATGGCAACATGTGTCTACCAGGGACATTGAGATGATTGTATTGCCTTGTCTGACAGGCCATTTTGTCAAAACCTTTGCATATACCTTAACCTATAAGGCTCCTCCCAGTAGCAGTACAACCGCTTTCACTTTTACCTCCCACCTCTCAGCCTGACATCTAACCTCCCAGCTCCCTCCTCCCAGCAGGAGGTGGGAGGTGGGGGCTATGAGCAGGGAGCTGAGAAGTGGGAGGCAAAATCACGAAGTGATTCTACTGGCACTCGCTCCTCCTCCTCCTCCATCTCTTAAGGCTTCTTCAGGTTATAATGAATACAGACCACCTTATCTAAAACCTCACCACCTCCACCTCCACCCTGCTCCCACACTACCTCCTACCCTGCACCTCCTCCCCCACCCTCAAACCTCCCACCCTTCGGCTCTCTAGTACAGAGGCAGTGTGTTTTGTTTTCATGTCTTGACATTAAAAGCAGTTTAGCAGTTTGATCTTAGTTCCACAGCTAGCAGTGTAGCATACACATGAGGGTCAGTTGTGTGTGTGTGTGTGTGTGTGTGTGTGTGTGTGTGTGTGTGTGTGTGTGTGTGTGTGTGTGTGTGTGTGTGTGTGTGTGTGTGTGTGTGTGTGTGTGTGTGTGTGTGTGTGCGCGTGTGTGTCTGGCCAGTGTGAGACTTTAAGATATTGATGGATAGGAAAGGAGCCGTTGAAAGTGTGTGCTTGTGTTAATGTGGAGTGTAGCATGTGGAAGCTCTGCCTTTAAGTGATAAGGTATTCACTTTGTAACTCAGCAGGAGGCCCAGCAAGTAGTACCAGATCTGCCCCTCTGTAGTGCGCTCCACGCACACAGACACTCATGCAAATGGGTCTACACACACGCACACACACACATACACACACATGCACACAGGCGTGTCCATCTCAGTTTACAAAATAAAATAACTTAAAAACTTTTCTCAGAGATATTTATATACATGAAAATCAGCGCCTCTGCCAAGCTTTCAAAGACTTAATACAGCT
Organism: Zingel zingel; assembly: GCA_023566125.1. Taxonomy (NCBI): domain Eukaryota; kingdom Metazoa; phylum Chordata; class Actinopteri; order Perciformes; family Percidae; genus Zingel; species Zingel zingel. The sequence continues at coordinate 11,587,110 of CM042328.1, read as the reverse complement.
TGGAGACACACACACAAATGTATCCATCCATACACATCCACCCACTCACAAACACACATTCACACTTGCACAGAAAGGCATATTTATACTCGCCTCCCACAGAAATAGTTACACTGCCCAGTCCACACATGAAAACACATGGCATGGTTCAAACATATGCAGTGTAACTCCGTTCAAGGCTGCCTGTTTACCTTCCTCCAACATTGCAAACCACTGTGACATATCATATGTCAGCCAGCATGCTGTGAGCATTAGCAATAACTGGATTTTACGTAAGTTATTGAAAGCCATTTGTAAACAGAAACATGAAAGCAAACAAGCGTGCACGCAGCCTCACTTGATCATCAAAGGCTTATCGATCAAATGGACCTCCGCCTCCTGCTCCTCCCTGCTGCACTAAAAACCTATGGGAGCAAAGAACCGCGCATCTTGTTTGTTCCACACCAAATTTAAGATGTCCAGCTTTCTTCCTTTCTATTTTTCATTCTTGTGTGTGTGTGTGTGTGTGTGTGTGTGTGTGTGTGTGTGTGTGTGTGTGTGTGTGTGTGTGTGTGTGTGTGTGTGTGTGTGTGTGTGTGTGTGTGTGTGTGTGTGTGTGTGTGTGTGTTCAATTGGATGTTTGTATCTGCGAGCAAATGTCCCCACAAGTGTAGGTAAATATAATCTGAGAGAATGACATTGGCATCATTGTGTGTCTGTGCTATCTTTCATCTTTAAACAACAGTGATTTAATTAAGAGAAGAAAAGAATTGAGATTTGTCTAATTCATTTCATCGTCTTCTTCAAGCAAATGAAAAAGAGGAAAACATGCATCGTTGTGATGTTCTTTGATAGTGTCCTGTAGTCTTTGGCTAAATGACTTATCTTAAATCTTGAAATACAATTGCCAAACATCCTAGTGAGTACAATAATAAAGATGGTTTTTAATATTATTATTATTATTATTATTATTATTATTATTATTATTATTATTATTATAAGTTTATATACGTTTTCCTTTGCTGAATTTGTGATCTCTCTTTATGATAAGTCTTGCATCCTGAAATTGTCTATGCAAATTAATCAGCTAAAAGTATAAAACATAGTGGCATTTATTTAATTGAAGTGTATTTAATTGAGGTATTTAAATCAGTCCTGCATCCTGGATTATTTCAACCTGGGTCTTAATTTAATCTTTTTCCCCGTTATTTCTATCCATGATAACATTTCACTCAACACTTTAATTGCTAAGATATGGGAAATGTGTCCTCAACAATTCAGTCAGTGCAAAAAAGATAGATCGTATAAATTCATTATGATCTAAATTGATTTTTGTATCATTGTGTCTCGTCAACAGTCCAACAAAGTGTCGGTGGTGCAGCAGTCTCACGGGATGCATCCGCTGACGTCCCTCCTGCCCTACAGCAATGAGCACTTCAGCCCAAGTCCTCCACACCTGCCCACAGACATGAGCCAGAAGACAGGTAAGAGAACACACACACAGACACACTTATATACTGTATTTACCTACACACACACACACACACACACACACACACACACACACACACACACACATACACATACACACAAGACAGAGGTTTATGTAAACGCACGTATTGTAGACATGGATACAGTATAACACACACACAGCCATCATTACTGATGTTGTATTCTTGTTGAAATACAGAACTACACACAATTAAGAGGTATCTCACACACACACACACACACACACAGTAAACACATATACTCCAGACACCTGCTGAAATGTTGCTGAAATCCTCCTCCACATACTGTACACACTGCAATCTGTTTCATTCATCACATCGACACAAATGCAGCACACACACAAGCGTTGTATCTTTTTACCAGAAGCACACACAAGAAATGTGATATAACAAATGTAATACACATATTCCTGTTTTCCATCTAATTCTATACCCCTCTCTCTCTCTCTTACACACACACACACACACACACACATACACACGTACTCAGGCACGCACACAGTGTGTGAAGTGGCAGTACCGGCTCTGTCAGCCTGTGGCGGTTCCATGGCTGCTCTGAAGTGGCCTGCTCCTCTGAAGGGACCGCCACACACACACACACACACACACACACACACACACACACACACACAAAGATGGAAACAATTAGAGTGACAATCGCAGCACACACAAGGTTCTCCTTAGCAAGCGCTGTGCATACAAACACACACTGCTCTGTTTGAAAGTCACAAACAAACACACCCTGACATTTAAACACTGTAGGATTTTTGCCTTTCAAGAGGCGGAGCTGAAAGGGCAGCAGCGTTGGTTGGTCCATCTGTCTCGCTGTACGTCTCACACTTTGCAGTACAGATCAAGATATCTAAACTGCTGATCACATTACTTTTGAATTTGCTTAACATATTGCTGATCCCCAGGCCTAACAAAAAGAATTGTTTGGTTCCGGTTTCCGACCGACCCTGTCAATTTATGTGCGACCCAAATTATCTATTATCTCTATTTTATGAGCTTGGGGAAGAAATTATACAAATTAAATAAATACCCAAATAAAAAGTTTGAGGCGATTACATTTTTGTACAGCACTCTTGCGATGCAAGATGCCTGTTGTCCTCCAGCAATGCTGGAAGAGGACCCGATGTCGCCGCAGCGCCACTTAACTTTGCCGTGTCCAGTTGTACGGCAGCAACTTGAGGACGGCGCCCTCACCGGCCAGCTACAGCGCTACTGCGCCACCGGGGAGCTTCAGCATGTTAAACAGGGCAGATGAAACCACTCATGAACTATATGTTGTGTTTAGTGTGGTTCAAGAGGATGGCAACGTAGCAAGAAAACACGATCAAATGAAAGGTAAACACCCTTTAGAGTGTGCTAACATTACAGCAAGTCCCTGTGGCTCAATGGAGGTGGCTAACAGCAGTGAAGCTAATGACAACAACTTCACAACACATTTAATTTGGATACAAGCGTTGCATTGTGGAAGATAGACGGGTTTCTGAACACACACACACACACACACACACACAAATCTCCGATTGAAGTGTTTGCAGTCGAGTTGCATTGTGGGTAATGTAGGCGCCAGGTATTGACAAAGAAGAATAATGTGTGGAATGAATTCTAAACTGTACATCATGAGTCTGCAGTGTTTTATAAGTACAATGCTTAATTGGTGGAGCACTCTTTAAAGAGAGCAGATTCAGCCTTGCTGGTTGTGATCTCGAGGTTGGTGGTTCAATCCCGGGCTTCTCCTTTTCAGATGTTGAAGTGTCCTTAAGAAAGATGCTGAATGACAAATTGCCCCCAGAGGGGGGGGTGTGTGTGTGTGTGTGTGAGGCCATTTAATGTACAAGGCACCTCAAAGGGCTAAACCTAAAAATGCAACGTTAGCTTTTTGTTTGTTGCGTGACATCATCTCAGTACACAGCCCTTTGTAGGAGCTAATACAGTAGTTTCAGGGAAAGAGACACTAATGCACTTGTGCCGAGGGCTGCACAATAAGGGGGGAAACAACGAAGAGATAAAAAAATGTTGGCATATGTGCTGGATGAGCAACTATTTTGGACCGGAGCTTTGCCATTACATTTTTTATACATTTATTGCTAATTTTTGGATGTAATCCAGTGTAATTCCCTAGTTTATCAGTTTATGAACTACACTGCAGATTGGAGTCATTGCTAACGGTGAAAACTGTCTTAGTCATTTGGCAGGTGTCAGCAACATAACTCACTGTCAGAGGTGGAAAGTAACAAAATACATTTACTCACGTTACTGTATTGAGTAGTTTTGTTGTGTATTTTGTATTTTTCAAGTAGTTTTTAAAATCTGTATTTTAAAATGTACTTGATTACGTTTTGAGTGAAGTATTGTATTTCGCTACAGTTAGTTAGTTATGTATCTTTCGGTGTCATGCCAACCATTTTGGCCCATCCCACATGGGATTATAAGACATCACAAAATTACTTATTTAACAAACATCTTTCTGTCACATATACAAATCATTCGGAGGAATACATGAATACAAATATATATACATATAAACACACATACATATATGTATATACATACACATACACACACACACCACACACAAACAACAAATTCTCATCTACAATTCATCTCGATAAAGAGCTATTTTCCTCTTCTCCCAAGCTTTATCTAAATCCCATCCGTTACTGAGTATATAAAAAAAAAAACTACTACTCGACGAACGAAAACCAAAAGGAAGAAAACCAATAGCGGCCGGAACAACTACATCTTTTGTGCGAACGTATGCAGCTTCTTCTTCTCTGGTTGCAAGTCGCAATTAAAAGAAGTAGAAGAACAATTGAAATGTGTCAGACCCATGGATGTGTCGGCGAGTTGCGAACTGAGCGGGAGGCGTTAGCATGGACATGAATGAGCTGTTATCCCTAAAGAATGTCAGCTCATGGGAAAGAAAGAAAGTTCGATACAGAGTGCCGAGTTAAACATGGACTTCTACGTATTTATTCACTGAAGTCAAAGGTAAAGCCGTGTTCTTAGTTTGCAGAGAACCGATCGCTGTGTTAAAGGATTATAATTTGAATTGCCACTATAATACTAAACGCGCAGAGAAATACAACAACTTCACTGATGCAGAGCGGGCACAGACATCTGAAGCTTCGCTAGTTAAACTGCAAAAGCAACAAGGCTTTTTTACCAAGCGTCAAGACCAGCTTTGTAATATCCCACCAAATCGCCAAAAACAGTAAGCCATTTTCTGAAGGGGAGTTTATTAAAGAGTGTTTGGTGGACTCTGCTGCTCTAATATGCCCAGAGAAAAAAAGAGATGTTTGAGAACGTGCCGCCTGTCATAAAATTAATATTGAGCAGAATTGAGTTTAAAATTAATTATTAATTGCCCACCCCTGCCGTAGGACAACTTATGTAGGAGACTGGCTAAATTAATTCACATACATCTAATTACCAATCCGATTGGCAGAGTGCTAACCCGGAAATAACGAGCAGGATGAGTGACGAACGCCTCTCAAAATCTGACGAAAATCTTTTAAACTGACCTTTGTTGATCTGAAATGAAGACAGATTCAGCAACTGAATGGCCTATTTCTCGCTTAAAATGTTTTCAGAAACACGTTTCAGTGAACTACTTTCGTAAAATAAGAGATCGTATTTTGAACAAGCCGCCATTACTATCGGTTGGAGAAGCCAGACCCACGTAACGCGTTGGTCATTTTCGGTTTTAATTTTTAGTATTACGTCTCGTGTACGCGCAGAACGTACGCTCAAGACGGCGTCGCTTCGGTGTGTTCCGAGGCACTTTTTGGATCTCGGGGAGCAGACTGATCAGTCCGACTGCCTTTTCTGCCAATAGTCAGCTGTCGGGTTGGTGTGTCAGGAGCTTTAAATGTCATGTGCGACATGTTGTGTTGTTATTACATGTTTATACGTTTGTATAGATGTTTATACATTTGTATAGATTTTTTTAAAATTAAAAACAAAATAGTTTTGGATTTATGACCCCTTGTCCTATTTTCACTACATGGGAGAGATCCCCCCCTCCCCGTTTTACAGTTGTTATACTGTACTATTTAATACAGCTGATAACCATCAAATTGCTCCCTGGCATGGTTCAATTCATTGGTCCTTAGACACTGCCTGGGTTTTCCTCAGACACTTCAGAGAGTTTCTCAGTTTCTGAGTCTGAACGATAATTAAAGAATTTTGACAGTGGGTGACGAGGAAAGTGAGTAGGAAAGTGAGAAAACAGTTGAGAAAGAGGTTGATAGCAAAAGAAGAAACTTCAATTGAACCAGTCTTTTCCTGGCTCTGATAAGATATTGGAGTGTGACCTCAGGCAATCTTCTGCTGCTCTGTCTGGAAACCCCCTTTATCCTACAAAAACACTACCCTTGTCTGGTCTAGACTCTTTGTATGTGTGTGTCCATGACTGATGCTAGCATAGTGACTCAGCCTTTAATGACAGACTGAGCCACCTGCTTCTAACACACACACACACACACACACACACACACACACACACACACACACACACACACACACACACACACACACACACACATATACACACACTGCTGCACATAACCTTCCTCACACCATCTCACCTGAATTCTGACTACGTTGTTCACTACAGTGTTCACACACACACATACCACCTTACCTCACTCCTCATATCATTCGTCAGCTCCTCACAGGTAGGGGTTACCTCATCAGTGATGTCATTTTTCGGCTCAACTATTTAATCTGCTTTCCTCAAACTGTTCTATTGCATCGCTGAGCTCACCATGGATCAATATAGTTTTATATCTGTTGGCAGAAAGTCAGAAGATTAAAGCTAAAGTACGATGAGAAGTGTGATGAAAGCTGATCTGAGGCTTTTGAGCACTGGAAAGCATAAAAAAACAAGCAGTGTTATGTGATTTTCAAGATGTTTTAGAGATGTAGTGTACTGTATAACTGAAAAGCTGATGTTTTGGCCCACCTTTCTTATAATTCAAATTTGTGACATTTCATAGAAATAGTAACCGTTTTTTAGCAAGTTTAGGACACCAGTTCCCAAAGCTTTTGGCTCGTGACCCATCAACGGTCAACTTGCCTTGTCAGTGGATGCATGTGTCTGCAAGTTGTGACCAGTTCAACCAAAAACAGATTGTCCTTTTGTCTATTTCTATATTTGAATAATCTTTTGAGTTCTAAAAAAGTGAAACGATCCATGTATTCACAAGAAAAGAGCAAACATTTGAGAAAAGTCAGAGAAATAATGAGAATTTTGTAAGCAGAAATGGTATTATTCTTGCTTTTTCTGCTGTTAATCACCTCGCAACTCCACAACTCCATTGTACACTTACAAAGTTCTCAATGCTTCGGTTAACATTTAGGGACCCTCATTATGCTACGGTTGAAGTTTGGTGATATTTTGAGCCTTTTTAGTGGTATAAATAGCGATTTGTTTTTACTTTCATTGTGCCCCGAATACTAGCGTTGTAAGCTAATCAGCGGTCCGCGCTAGCTTCTTTCAAGCTACAAACACATTCGATTAGCATGAAAACATGTCCCAGAGAGCGATTGAGTAGGTACACATCTGTTAATAACCCCTAGGTTCGTTTTGCACAGGAATTGTCCTTTAAGGCTCTTGCCCATTTAAAATAGCATCCCAAAGCCTCCCTCAGTGCTGTCACCATCTAATCACTCTCAACCTTCACACTCATAGTTGGTGTGATATGATATGATAGAGGTAACTGCTGTGGTGATTTCTGCTCATTAACGTCTCTGTTCCTTTGTCTTCCACTGCTACAACAATGTAAGTAATGTTTTTTTTTTTTTTTTAAATAGATAGAAATATTTTGAGATGAAACTCTTTGGATTGTTTATTGTCTGTGAACAATTGTCAAATTATAGTTCTACATTTCCTCAGGGTTCACCTTTATATATCTCCTGTAATCATTTGAGCTCTTGTAATTTCTGTGCTCTGCCAGTTTCTTTCTCGCACTCCAGCAGTCTAGTATAGTCGGCCTATAATTATACCTCTCATGCATGACTTGCATGTAAAGGTTGAAGGAAAATCAGAGATGTGATCATCAGTTTTCCTTTTTTCTTTTAATCTTTTTTGTGGCTTTTTGTGTCCCTCTTTCTACATTGCCACACAGATTATAAAATACGAGGGTTAAGCATCAGTATAAAAATTCATCTTTTAACTCCGGTTACTCTTCAGAGACATCATGTTGGCAGCCAGTAGGATGTTCCTGTGAACTCAGCTCATTGTAGATAACAGCCACTTACTATAATAATCATGCATTGTTTGTGAACAAGGAAAGTCTTTTGTTATATTTCAGTTCAAAGTTGACACCTCTCTTTCTTTAACCTCCTTTGTTGAGAGTTGAGCTCACAGCTCTCACTTTATTCTCACTGAACAGTTTACTTCCTGTGTTGTTTCCATCAGCGCCCACTGTCTGTCTTCACTGCTGCCTAAAAAAAAGTAACAGAAGGACCTTTAGTAGAACTTAACTTTATAAACCCCTAAACTTTCCCTTAATAGTGAAAGTAAAAAAATAAAACTTTCTGTCTTATAGGGCTGGGTATCAGTACTTAATTCTTTTTTAAGGTATGGACCGAAAAAACCCAGTACCAAGTAGTATTGAAACTTCTCCAGTCAAACGATACCTGCATTGGATCCTTTTTGTACCCAGATCTAGGAAAAAATAACTATTTGTTTGGTTTTGCTCACAGCCAATCATCACAAACGTTCTTCAATTTAATGCGACGTGTGATTGGCCCACATGTTTTATGTAAAGCACTTTGAATTTCCCTGTTGCTGAAATGTGCTATACAAATAAACAACAGCTACATGCAGTCTGTGGTGTGGTGAAGTCGAGCGTGGTGTATTTAACGGAGTGGGCAGTTCAGTGTGCCAAGATGCCACCAAAACTGGGGAAAGTAGGGCTATACTACACGCCTGTGGGGTCTGATAAAAATAAATGCATAAAATGGGAAAGGATTATTTCAAGTATAGTCCTCTATTGGTATCGGTAGCACTTTAGAGGTACTGGTATAATTTTTTTAAACAATACCCAGCCCTTGTGTCTAATGCCAGTGCACTAATATATCTGTATATTGCAATATCCCCTTTTATTTATGTTATAAAACATCTTCTTTCATCTAAAATTGGCTGTTGAAGTACAGAGCGATCTATGACAGATCAGTTTCACCAATTCAGGCATCAGAAGCAACATAATAAGCCGAAACATTGTTGCAGAAAGAAAAAACATGACAGTGAAGGTGCAAACTGTCACACCTGAGCATCACCTCACATCAATATGGCAAGAGACTTACAATGACAGGAATGCAAGAGTGCCAGTTTCCATGGTAACCAGAGCTTGTTAACAATCTGTCTGTTTATTCTCATGTGAGTACACTTGTTAGATCACAGCAAATTAAAATCTCACTCTATCACTGTTATACAGCAGAGTGGAAGACGTGGAAAGGAGAATTACCTTTTTCATAGAACAGCAAAAATGTTGAATTGGTCTAAAGGATTAAAGTGTGCTAGAACTTTATAAATGTATGTATTTTAGATTTCATTTTTAAATGTTTCTGTTTTTGCTTTTTTCATCTCAAAATAGTGGTTAACCTAACAACACTATAGGTTTCTTTTTTTTATTGTTTAAAACTAGTGCTGTCAGTTAAACGCGTTATTAACGGCGTTAACGCAAACCCATTTTAACGGCGTCAATTTTTTTATCGTGAGATTAACGTTCTTTTTGACCTGGGAAACTTTGTAGTTTTTTTCACATGCTGTTGCAACAACTAGTAACGTTAGAAAAACTACAACACCACACCAGATCTAGCTAGACCGGAAACAAAACAGGCACGCTGCACACCATGCACACACACTTGTTTGGGCTTGCGAGCCGGCCAAAGAGTAGTAGACTAACATTACGTTTTGAGTGGATGGCGAGCGTGAGACACCGAAATGGATGCCAATAAGATTCTGAATGGAAAGTTTACTTTTAAAAAGTTGTCGAGGGGGACAGTAGTTTCACGTATACACAGCATGACACGGAGAATGCAGCCCAGCTGGAACAGCTGCAAAGTGCAAACGCTGTCTCATTAACCGGTGATCACTGGACGTCAGTGAGTAATCCAAATTATTTAGAAGTTACTGCACACTATATTGACTATGTATATCAGCATACGGTTTTAGGACTGTGGTGTTTGTATCATTTTTTTTTACTGTTTTTGTCATTTGGGACATTGTCCACCCCCTTTTCTGTCCAGGAGAATTGTTACATTCCTTATTAGAAAAATGTAAAGGTTACAAATGTCCTGCTGTGGCATCTGGTTTTTGGACCATTTTGTTTGTACTGTATAAGCAAAGTGTTAGTGTTGCATCTCAGTTAGGTTAGGTACTTGTAGGAATTGTGCAATAATGACAGATTCACACATTTATTTTTTGTTTACAGTAAATAAATAATAAACAATTACAATTCTTAAAGTCAAGTTCATAAAGTAACTTTCTTTGCATTCATTTGATTCCCAATTAAGATACACTGGTAAGAATGGCTTCCCATACTTAAAAACAGTTCTGAAATGCAAAATAATAGAATTTTATTCATGTGATAAAACATGTGATTAATCGTGATTAACAATAGAAATTTGGGGATTAATCGCGATTAAAACAAATTAATCGTTTGACCGCCCTATTTAAAACGTATATCTTAGATTTACCAAACTAGGTTTACAATTTAGTTACATTTAATTTAATCTGAGACTCCTCCTGCCGGTTTGTGTTTGACATTTTGCAACCCAGCTGTTCAGTCCACTCACTTCAGTCAACCATAACACCACATTTAGCATGTGATTTAAAAGTAGCCGTTCCCAGTCGATCCAGCACCGTCACATTGCTTTGACTGTTTGTCAGATATGACTGTTGGCTCAGACAATAGAGTGTAAAAAGAAAAAGCAGAAATGAAACATGTCTGCTCGCTGTCACGCTTTTATGTGCAAGATGAGCACAGATTAACACTTACTGTAGAGTATCGTATGGGCTTATGATATCACTGTAAGTGTGTGCAGTAGTGTGAAGTAACTAGTTGCAACAACATGCTTCAGTTACCTGAGCAGAACTTTGGATTGTCACTGCATTTCTGAGTTTTTTGAAGTATTATTTAAAGAATAAGGCTGGCGATATTCTATATTTTTCTTATCGTCAACAAATCCATGAAAGGACCAAAACCTCCTACTTACAAGTATTGTATATGTAAAACCTGATATAGCTTATTCCTCTGTGCTATGGCTCCATTGTCCATTTTGTTGTCCAAAAACTACTAAAAACACATCAGTGAGCCAGACCGTTGCACTGAGTGACAAGTTTCTTCATTACCATGAATATAGATACTGAAGTTTAATTTGGGTCAAATCCACACACACCATCCTGCTGCTGTAAACACTCGCAAGAGTACCAGATGTGTATTAATCCGCAGCTGAAAATAGTCCCCAACAAAAGCACTCTTTATTCCTGTTTGAGTAGGCGTTTGCTCAAATGTTTGACTTTATATTTACCTATATATTTATAACCCATTTTTGAAATTCATTTAATTTTTTGTGGTTTGTTATAAAGTAATGGCAGCCTCATCTTTTGAGGCAGTTCTGTTTTCTTTTATTTCTGTTTTTGAGTTTAGTTTAAAAATATCATGTTTAAGCTTTTAATTGAGTTTGATTTCTAAGCTTAACATTGCTTATGACCATAGCTCTTCCAATTACCATTGCATTAAAGTAACTATACCTTCTGAAGTAATTTGTTGCCTTTTAATTATTAGAGAAAACAAAAAAGAACCCTATGTTTACTTTCAGATGACTGATGGCAAGAATGTGAGCCTCTCTGCTTAAAATCCGCACAATGAAAAAGGGAAACTGTATTGGAAATGAAATGTGCGGAATAATAAGGGCAAATATTAAAGGAGTCATATTAGACATAGCTTTTATAATCTGTAGTTTTACACTGTAGAAACTGACTTCTGCTATTACTGTGACGTTTGATGTTTGCTCTTAACAAAAGTAACTGTTCCTGTACTTTGAGTAAAATTTGTCAGCTCTTATTACCGCCTTTACTGTAACAAAACACTACAAAGTTTCTTCTGGTCTTGGGCTCTTTTATGTACACCACACAGGCTGCTTGTCAAGTCATTTAAAGGCTCAGATGCTGCAGCACTTTCACTCTCAGTGGTTATAACCACCACAGCACATTGTCAGTGCAGGAATACTATTTTCAGCTCCTCAAGTCTCGGTTTAAAATGCACACGTTCTGATGCCGAACTCACGCAGAGTCAGATTTGACTCAAATGGTTTCCTTTTTAAGTTGTTTCCCGAGACGCTGACATGGAGACCGTGAGATAGTTGCTTTAGCTGTCATTAGACGGCTGCTTTAAAAGGGGCATTCCAAAGAAAACTGCCCCATTACTGCTGCTAATTTTCCCCTTCAGGTTTCCCAACAACAAACAGGGCTGCAAAAACGTGACTTACAGAAACCAGCGTCATGTTTCCATCACATCCAAGTTTGAAAGATTAACAGCCAGAATAAAACTGTTTAGAATTTCTGTTTAGATGTTAGGGATACAGTCATTTCATATGGGTGATTTCGAAAAAGGATGTGAAGTTCACCATCTCGGTATCAAAAGAAGCATTAGCATTCATTGTTATTAATGCTGTTATTCATCTGTATTCCTAACAGTTGATATCTATTATAAATGGTTAAATGGGGCAACTGAGATTTAATCAAAAGACATTTATTTTCACTTTAATCCTCTACAATATTAACAGACAGAAACATCTATACTAGCCTACGGGCTCATTCAGCCTGATGATAGCCCTCTGGCAAAACAACAAAATGGCCTACAGTATGTTGGTGTGTGTTGAAGTCCAGTTTGAAGGCAGAGGCAAAGATACAGCACTGCTGTTTTTATACTATACTATCGCTGAGGCAGGACTACACCTTTTTTAATTTAACATGGCGGTAAACCTTTTCTGTTTTAATGCTTACAAGGTGAACTGTAAAAGTAGCATATTGCTACAATCTATAAGACGTTCTACCTAGAGTTGAGTGTTTTCCCCCATTCTGAAATCCCATCTCAAATATTTCTTTGAACAATGTCCTCAACATGGGACTCTCCTAGAAAAAAGTAACGATCACATGGGTGTATGTCATGGCCACCAGCGTTATTTACTTTGACTTTGATTCTTAGAAATAATGTTTTGTCTGCCAGTTTGGCATGGCTCAAAACTACTACAATACCCTGTTGCTACGGAGAAGAAGCCAGTCAGAGGAGTGAATCCAAACTGTAGAGAATTTAAAACTCTTCATTGTTGAAGTGCTGCAGCATCAACAACGCAGTGCTCTCTTGGAAATAAATGAGGAGACCGTGTTTTGTCACGCAGTGCTGCTGTTCGTCTGAACGCAGCCTGAGGGCAAACCCTGTGTTCACAGTGGTGGAATTTACCGTGATAAAGACCTCTATAGGTTGAACCTTGTTTATGTGTCTGAGTGTGATGCATGCTGTTGAGAAAACTCCTCCAAGGTGTAACCATGACACATGGAGACCTGTGATAGGAAGATGTTGCAGCAGGGATCAGCCAAAAGTCCCTTCTCCCTCTTTTAGTACTCTTATCTCTTTTTGAATACATTCATTACATTGTCATTAGGGCTGAGTACCGAATTCAATGCTTTTTAGGCACCGACCGAATTGCCTCTAAAGTATTGAGTATCGAAAAATGCCTTGTCTTGCAATTTTTGAAACGATTCCGAGTAGGAATTGGTTCTCGATGCCCAACCCTATACCCAGCCCTAATTGTCATTGTCACAGGATAGATAGATATATGCCACTAATGAGATGTCTTGTCTACAGGACAGCATAGGATTGTTTTTTATCTTGTTACGGTAGAGAATAAACCAGGTGAGGGCAGAGATGATAGCGAGAATTAATGTGTGAGTGACCATCAAAGTAGTATAGGGGGATGGATCAATCTTGGAATGGATGAGAGAGGGAAGGAAAAGAGTTGAGGTGTGTAATGAAAAAGTGAGATGTAAGGTAAAGGTAAAAGAGAGGTGAGAAAACGTGGAGTAAAAGAGTTTTGGCAGTGAAAGGGCTGAGGGCAGTAGAAAAGGATGATGGAGGAGAAGAGAAGGGAGGAAGGGCGTGGTGGGAGGGCAGGAAGGATCGGAGTGGTGAGACAGGTCGACTGACTCAGTCACATTCCTGTCGTCCAGATTTATAGTGGCTCGGGGTCCTGAAACAGGCCCGGAGCCGCGGCCAAATTACAGTCATCTAGAGCATTCCTCTGCTGCAAACACAGGTTAGCAGTCGGGCCGCGCTAAGTGCTAGGTGCTGCCAGTTGACAAATGACTTCCTTTGAAGGGCACAAAGAGAGAGACAGAGAGAGACTGGATATTTACTGTGTGAGGGCAGAGAGTTGAGCAGTCTGTTTCTTTTGTTGGAAAACATTTCTGCTAAAAGTAGAAAATGAAGAATGCAAAAGTGTTTGTTTGGGTGTGTGTGTCTACCCCTATCTGTGTGTGTTTTTAAAATGTGGGAACTTAACTTGTGTAGAATAAACCAGTGAAACCAACTGGCGACATCAGCTCCCAGCGGAGGGTCCGACACACACTGTGACAGGATGGGAACAGAAGTGTGTGACCTGTGTTAAGGGTATCTTTGTGTTTTAATACCAGGTTCCCAGACTACTAATAGCACTAATAGCCCATCAGACCTGGGGCCAGGGCTGGGGGCCGCTGAACTGACCTAATGAGTGTGTGTGCATGTGTATGTGTGTGTGTGTGTGTGTGTGTGTGTGTGTGTGTTTAAAAGACAAAAAGACAGGGAAATGGCAACATGTATTTAGTGTGTCTGTACTTATGAGGTCTTTAGTGACAAAATGCAAGCGAGAATAGAGTGATACAATGATGTTAATTTGTGTGTGTGTGTGTGTGTGTGTGTGTGTGTGTGTGTGTGTGTGTGTGTGTGTGTGTGTGTGTGTGTGTGTGTGTGTGTGTGTGTGTGTGTGTGTGTGTGTGTGTGTGTGTGTGTGTGTGTCCAGGCGTTCACAGGCACCAGTCCCAGGACCTCTCGGGGTATTACTCTCTCCCTCCAGGCGGCGTCGGCCAGATCACTCCCTCCATGGGCTGGTGAGTCTCTCACACACACACACACACACACACACACACATCTGTACATACTGTGACTCACTCTGTACCTGTGTGTACTTGTGATGACCTCGTTACTGTGTAACTCACAATCTTTCCCCAACATTAAAGGAATACACCAGGTCTGTCCTTTACATGCAGAGAACTGAGAATTGATTGATTTTTTAGTCAATTAGTTGATTGATTAGTTGAGAAAATTAATTGGCAACTCCAGCCTCTAAATATAAAGATTTTCCTGATTATTTTTTATTTATTTTTTTTAGCCTTCTGTGACAATAAACTAAATATCTTTGCATTTTGGACTGTTGGTCAGATAAAACAAGGAAATTCAAATATGTCAACTTGCACTTTTAAAATTGTGATACACATATCTCTCTATTTTGTGATATTTTTGTGACCAAACATTTAATCGAATAGTTTAAAAAATAATCAGCAGTTTAATCAATAATGAAAACAATCACTTGTCCCAGCCCTACCAACATGCTTCTGCTGTTTAGTCCAAACTCTGGTGATGTTTCTGCACCATTAATCCGTATCTTATCTAACCCCTAATCCTCAAACATTAATTTTACCCAAAAACATCTTCTGCTAATCTTCACACCTCACCTCTACTTTCCTAAACACCACCATCATCATCATCATTAGTATCATCATCTCCCCAGCATTACATATATACAGTACACACTCACATACACACTCTGGCCTAGGTCACATACATCACCTGGTGTCAGAGTAGCTAACCCAAGGCCCTGTTGGCATAGAAACCACCTTTGATCCTCTGTGTTTAGGACTCTTACTTCAACTTGTGGCCTCTTGTCAGGACAAAAGGAATGTGGACAACTGCAAAATTTAAAAGAAATGTCAACCAAAAACGTGCTGAGTAACAAACTCTGTTGCTAACAGTGTTACAGACACTAAAAGTATACATCGGTGTAGTCACAAGCATGTCCTCCAAATGCATGTTTGAAAAACAAGACACACAAGAGGCACATGTAACACTGACTAAAATCCAATTTTCATTGAAGAGACATAATGTGGTTTAAAACTGGATTTTGTTGCCAAGAAATCAAAAAGAGAAAATAAATACAGCAGTGAGCAGTCATGTTAAAGGAGAACTCCGGGGCTGAATTGGTGCTAGCATCATGGAGCTACAGCAGCTAATGCCGAGAGCTCCCACTTAGCTAAAACTGCAGTTTTGGGGGCATATCATAAAGAGTGCCGTTGTGCCTCTTAACAGACACAAAATGCAATTAAAATGTCTGTGCAACATGAACAGAGCCCTTACATGACAACAAGATGCGTTTTCAACTCAGACATTGTTTAAATTCACCTACCCTGTTAGCTGCTAGCTGCCGTCTGATGAGTGAGTGTGTTCAGCCAGGCTTCGGTAATAATCATCAAGCAGCAGTTCTGTGTGTATTTGTAGCATATATATCCATTTTGTGTGCGATCCATCTGGCGTTGGTGAATAGTAGTCTCTGCAGTGGCGAACTGTGTGTTAGTTGCCTTAGCCAGGCTAGCAGGTTCGACCAGCATATCCTTCTACCTCCTCCCCGCCTTCCCCGCCTGCCGCGGCCGACAACAATCCATGGGCGCCCGCTGGTCTGGTGGATGTCCTCCAGAGGACAGTTCATGCTTTCGCGGCGAAAAAAGTTTATTTCCCCCTCAAAAATAGGTAATTGAGCACTGTAGTGGTTATGATCATATGAGTGACTATGTAACTACATATATGGAACTCGCAGTCTTCCTAAAATATGGTGGATTTAGGAAAATGTTGGCAGGTTTAGGTAGATTCTGGCCTTAAATAAATTAGCAAAGACCCCAAAATAATATATCAGCTCCTCAGCCTATGGCTTGATGTCCCTGATAATTCCTTATGGGGACAAAGCAGTAACATTATAGAAAGCTCTGTTGTGTGGGATGTCTGCAACGGCCACATGTGTTCCATATTTAATCATTTCATTTAAAGTTTCCATCAATTCTGAGTCGATTGTGAGCTTGCGATGTCATGCTGGTTGACTGTGAACTCATAATGTCTTCCATTGATTTATGGATCAACACAAATCCATTTATTGCAACCTACAGTATCTGTGCCTGGACAAAATCCCCTGCGGGAGCAGTTAAAGGCTTACATCAAATGTCATAGAGATTTGGAACAGAAGCTTAAAACTTTGTTTGTGCAGTTGTACATGTGTGTTTATGTCTGTTTTCATGTTTCTGTAGGACGAGATGTCTGTCCAGACATTTCTCAAGTCTGTGATTTACAGGCGTTTTATCTTTTTCAGACATTTCACTGTGGATTTTCACAAATATTAACAGCTAATCTCCTTTAACCCAGATTATCTGCTTGTTTTGGCCCCTTGTAGTGTGCTTCTTTGTTGAAGGAGGAGGAGGGGAGAACATAGAGAATGAGTGGTTAAATGTCAAACTGTTGTTTTCACTACAGCCTGGTCTCCCCCCTCTTGTCCCTTCATGACCACCTCCACAGGTCCGCCGGGCCTGTTGGCTGGTCTGTTAGTTGCCTTGGACCAGGAGGGGGTCAGGAATTATTTGAGATGTGTTTTGTTGTTTGTAAAGATGCAGCGTTGCAGTGGCGACCGCTGTGGTGGGAGCAAGAGTCTCACAAACATGTTGCATTATTAAATACAGTGTGAATCAATAGCTGAAGTGGATGTTATAAAGCCTCTTTAACTTCTATCAACCAAAGCAGAGTGAGAGTGAAGCACAGCCTCCACATGTTTCCTTAAGGAACGATGATGGCCTGTAAAGGTCGGATTATGCTCGGAAAGACCTAGTTTGTACAACGGGTTGTTCGACCTCGTAGAAAGGCAAAAGGGGTGAAAAGCTGTCCGTCATAGAGAGGGGGGAGACGCGTTAGTATTTAAATGTGGGGATACCGGCATCTATTTTCAGGCAGTCTCAGCTGGAAGACATTCATAGTGTTGCACTTTATTGTTCACAATAAAAGTGGCAGAAATATTTGGGCGCCCGGATAGCTCAGTTGGTGGCCATATATAGAGGTTTACTCCTCGACACAGCGGGCCCGGGTTCGACTCCGACCCGTGGCCCTTTGCATGTCATTCCCCCTCTCTCTCCCCTTTCATTTCTTCAGCTGTCCTGTCAATAAAGGCCTAAAAATGCCCACAAAATAATCTTTAAAAATTTTTTTTTTTTAAAAGTGGCAGAAATAGTTGTGTAACACATGAAAAAAGAGAGCTACAGAGAGAAGTTCAAACCCTGGATATTACAACTACGTGTGAAGTTGAAGATCAGGTGTGCCTAAAATGGCGAGCAACAGCCAGAAAGTAAGGAAATAAATCCAGAATGTTATGGCTTTATTTTATTTCACATTTTATGATATTTTTGTACTTCAAGGCAGTAAAATCGTAGAGCAGTCAGAGGTCTTTTTGAGGCCTTTAGTGTCAGATCAAATAGTTACTGTAAGCATGAAAACGATTCATCTCTGCAGTCATTCATTCACTGACATTTTCAAACTCATTACCTTTGACTGAATTGCTTTGTAGGGATGTAATTACTTTGTCACTTGTAGTCAAAGGGTAATGAAGTAAATGCACAAGGCGCAGCAGCCAGCACAATGGAGCAGGTCGCCTAGTTTTTCATTTCATTCCCAGCATACCTCTGTCCAGCCATGCCTGTCACACGGGAGGTATTTTCTGTTTGAGCGTGGCGTCACCCATCACTCAGGAGCTGCTGTTTGATGTGTGTGACCTGTATGATGGTGTATATGAGGTCTGGTGGGCCAACTGATTGATGGACTGATGGACATATGCCTGGTGTATGCCTGTTGAAATTAAAAGCAGATCAGTTAGTTTGAACTGTCTTTATCTGAGCAACACATGACCTGTGTTGTAGTGTGTGTGATCAGTCAGGATGAGAGAGGACGTGTGTGTGGTGGTGATAATGATGATTGTAAAGGTGGTTTAAATGCTAGATGTGTGTGTGTGTGTGTGTGTGTGTGTGTGTGTGTGTGTGTGTGTGTGTGTGTGTGTGTGTGTGTGTGTGTGTGTGTGTGTGTGTGTGTGTGTGTGTGTGTGTGTGTTGAAACATAAGAATGAATCAGTTGAAGGGGGGGATGGTTGGGGATGGGCTCTCAGGAGGTAGAAGTGTGGTTTTCTACATATCAAAGGCTCTTGCTTACATCCAATCCCCACCCTCGACCTCCCGTGGTGTGTGAGTGTGTGTGTTTCTATTCCCGGTAAGCCAAGTATTGACACACTGCTGTCAACCCTGCTGATCCAGACTCTCCAGGGGGGATCACCGTGCACCACAAGAGCTTCTACAATGGATACTTCCATAGATGCAAAGAAGCATTAAACCATAAGATTTTACTTTATCGTTTATTATTTATCACTCGTTTTTTTTTTCTTGCGTGATCTTCATTTTATTTATTTTTTTATACATATTTAATTAGTATTGTTGGAGGGAGCCTGAGACTTAAGATCGTCATTGCCAACAACTGCTTCTTTGTAATTGTTGTGCATATAGTACATAACTTGAACTTTATTGAACAATGAGATGTTTTTTGATTTTTTTATTATTTGTTTGCATATTACAAATGTAGCATTTTAAAAGATAAATACACTCATACATTCAAACACACTTACACATATACACAATTATATGCATATACATCAAAAGAACTGTATGGGAGAGGTGGGAAGCTGAAGGCTTGTCCAAAGGTCTCTCCTAAAACTCAAGACAAACAATTTATATAAATTATAAGGAATAGAATATAAATTACAGGACAAAAAAATAAGACAGAAATGTAGAGGAATTTAACCAGTCCAGCTTTCTGAGAATCCACATTCAAACTGAGAAGAAATGTTTTCAAAATGCAAACAAAGATGATGAATTGCACGACAATATGCACATGTAAAATTCCCCAAAACAATACCTCTGTATCACAGTAAAGCTTTACCTGTAAAGCTAAAAGGCATCAACTGTTGCTGTCTCTCCCCCTCTGCTGTGCCGTGGCAGGCAGAGCCAGCCAGTCTATCCTGCCCTGTCCCCCTGTGGATTCAGGCAGCCCTACTCCTCCAACCTCTCCAGCGCCGCCTCCTACTCCAGGTATCGTAGCCTGCTGGTCGGACCAAGCCAGACCGAGCCAAGAAAGTAATAGGAAAAACAACAAGCATTGCTCTGCATCATAAACTCCTGTTTACAGCACATTAAAAATGCCTGAGCAGGAGTTTTCCATTCGCCATGTTCATCTCCTGTCAGCTTTCATTGGGCAACTGCTGTCCTATTGGAGCCAGTGTGCTGTAAACAGGACGAGTCCAGTCTAGGCAAACTGAGCTGAGCCAAGCTAGTCGCTGCTGCAGAACAAAAACGGCTGACACGCACGCACGCACACACACACACACACACACACACACACACACACACATATATATATATATATATATATATATATATATATATATATATATATATATATATATATATATATATATATATATATATATATATATATATATACACACACACACACACTATTAAGTACCATCAGAACATTAACTGCTTTTTTCTCGCTATTGCATTTTTTTTAAAGCAAATATTGTGTGAGATCCTGTTATGCCGTCCCATGCTGCAGGCATTTTTGTTTTTCAAGGACACACATAGGAACAATAAAAAATAAGACTGCAAGCCTTGTGTGCCCACTGTGAGTTTGACAGAGCTACAATGTCTTCACATTGTTCAGCCGGATGTATTTTTTTTTTGTGTGTGTGTGTGTGTGTGTGTGTGTGTATTTGCTTAAGCTACGACTCTAACTTGACACATTTGATCCTGAACGATCTTGTAAGACGTGCTTGCAGCAGACTGAGTCTTTTTTTCACCACAGCGCTTTGCCAGTTCGTCAGGTTGTCTGCTGGGTCTCGTACACAAGGCCTCGGACCCACAGCAACCAAAGGTCTTTCATATAGTTTGTTTAGACCTCTTGTCACACAGGTGGGTATTTCCACAGTGAATGTCTAATTGTTAGCAAATCACAACAAACTAAAAGCTAGTATACATTTAAGAATAAAAAATATTAGAAAATGGTCAATCACACCAAAACATTTTTTTTTTCTTGTGATCATTAATCATCAATATTGCACCACAACTCAGAGGGGAAATGTATCCTCTGAATTCACTATTTCTGAGCAGTAAACAGTCTTTATTTATGCATCTTGTTATTTATACGTTTCTGCTGCTAGAACTGAATTTGTCAGGTGCAGTAAACAACCCCAGCAGTTACTGCATGCAGGTTAAAAACAAACAATATGATTTGGATGGTGAAAATATTAATTGACTATTGTAAGATGTGTATGGGGTAAGTGCACTTACTAACAAGAAGACATTTGAGATGTGGCGTATGTTCCTTGTCTCCCAACCTCTTACTCTGTAATGCTAGGCCGCCCTCTAGTGGTGACAAATGCTTACATCTTTCACTGAATAAATTTAAAGAACCAAATCACACAGCTGTGCTCAACATCAACCCACCAGTTGTTGTAGTATTATTATTATTATTATATTTTTTTTGGGGGGGGGGATTTTTAAAGAGTTTCCATTTTAGATAATCAACATATCTGTTCACACAGCAGGAATCCTATGTTCAGTAAACAAAATGTGGCACCTAAATGATGATGACCAACCTTTTCACGCTTTCAAGCTCATTGCTTACCAAAACTGACGCTCTTGCTTTGTTGCTCACCGTCCTCTCTGCCCCTGACCCAAAGCATTTCTCTGAACTAACCAGACCTTATTTATGTCACTCTGTCTCTTGTCCATCTATCTCTTCCTCCACCTTTCTCTTTCACCTCCACCAGGTTCCCTCACTCTCTGATGCTAGGCCCATCAGGCATGCATCCTACAGGGATCCCCCACCCAGCCATAGTGCCCCCTACAGGAAAGCAAGAGCACGATCAGTATGACAGGGGCATGTATGTGTAAGTATTGCCTGCACTTCATACCACGCTTGGTTTGTTTTCAGGTCATTTTTCCTCACTGTTCCCCCTTCTCTGTCACACCCATCTATTCATCACCGTTCATCATATCCTCCTCTCTTAATTTTCCTCTAGCTTTTTAGTTTGTATATTTTTCTACTAATGTATGCTCTGTTTATCACTAGTCTTAATGCATTTTGCTTTTTAAAAATACTAGGAGACTGGAACTTAATACTATTTTGTTGCAGTATTTAATATATTTCATCTTTACCTGACTCACAGTTCATGTTACTGTTTTCATGCTGATGAACGCAAGTATTGTCTGAGATTTTAATTCTTGACTAGATGGGGTGGAATGAAACAATGTCAGTTATTGGATATATTAGGACATTTATAGGAATTAAAATTGTCCAATTCTGATCATTTCAGCTGTAGGGGACCGACATTTTCCCCTAAAAGAATAGTTTGACATTTTGGGAAATATGCGTATTTGCTTTCTTGCTGAGAGTTAAATGAGCCAAACGATATCACTCTGTTTATTAGATGTGAAGCTACAGCCAGGAGATGCTTAGCTTGGCACAAAGACTGGAAACGGGGGGGAAACTGCTAGCCAAGCTCTGTCCAATTCACATACCAGCATCTCTAAAGCTCACTAATTAACACATTATATCTCTCTTCTCCTGGTTTTGTTTCATATGTAACGCATAGACATGAGAGTGCTACCAATCTTCTGAACTAACCCTCAAAAAGAAAGTGAATATGAGTATTTCTTAGAATGTCAAACCGTTGCTTTAAATTTGTATTGTGAATAGTATGTGTGTATGTATGTCTGTTGTGTTTCACGTAACAAATTGTATATGAGCAACTCACCAAGTCTAAATCCTTGTAAACACAAATTGACGAACCTAAAGAGAAAAAAAACAGGCTCTGATTCTCTCTCCATCTTTGCTTAAATTCCTTTATCCATCCTTACCCCCTCCTCCTCCTCCTCCTCCTCCTCCTCCTGCCACTCTCTTCCTCTCCCTCTCCCCCCTCAGGAAGCCGCATATGGAGGCCAAGCGGGAGAAGGAGCCCAAGAAGCCGGTCATCAAGAAACCCCTGAACGCCTTCATGCTCTACATGAAGGAGATGAGGGCGAAGGTCATCGCAGAGTGCACATTAAAGGAGAGCGCCGCCATCAACCAGATTCTGGGACGACGGGTGAGGGATTTTCACACACACACACACACACACACACACACACACACACACACACACACGCACAACTAAACACAGACTAATTCTGTTTCCAGGTCAGTTTGTAATTTCACACATGAGGCACATGAGAGGACTTTGGTAACGTGAACTCTGTTCCCCTCACATACTGCTACTGAGATTATAACAACACTGACTGGTGGTACTGGGATCCTGAGGAGTGATAAAAAAGTGAAGTATGTTATAGCATTTGTACAGTTCAGATGCAGATCATGCTGCATCGTCCACTTAGGAACTGTGAGAAGAGCTTTTTCCACCACCTTGCTGTCATGGCACCTGAACTGTGGAACAAATTACTGCTTACAATCCGCACTGCTACTTCGGTATTTTCTTTGAAATGTCAGCTTAAAACACACCTTTTAAAGCTGGCTTCAACTTTATATCTCATGGAGTACATATATACATTATTTATTTATTTATTTTTACTATTTCATAGTAAACAAATAGTTATTATTATTATTATTATTATTATTATTATTATTATTATGTTTGTGATCAAAACGTTCGATCAGAAGGCCATAAAGTGCAGTGTTCATAGCTTTAGATTTAGGATAAATTTATATTTTCACCTTTTTTCTATGGCTTTCTATCCTTTCTAATGGCTCCAGAATTTAAAAAAGAAAAATTATAATAAAACAAGTCAAGTCTTGTTTTTAGCGTGATGACTTTTCATTTAGGGGTTGATTCACCCAATCAGGAGACACACCCACCAAAGACTGTACAATACACAGTATCGTAAAGTACCTAATGTGTGATAATTAGATCAAAACACTGACAGTTTCTCGCTTGTTTTTGTGTGTCCAGTGGCATGCACTGACCCGGGAGGAACAGGCCAAGTACTACGAGTTGGCGAGGAAAGAGAGACAACTCCACATGCAACTCTACCCGACCTGGTCTGCCAGAGACAATTACGTAAGTACTTCTCTTCTTCCTCCTCATCTTTTTATCTCTTCATCCATACTCCATACAACTTTTCTGAGCTGATTTTTAAGAGCAGATCAGGAGAAAAAAAAACATAATCATGGGGATGTAAAAGTATTAAAGTCGAGAAAGGCACTCTTACTTTGTTATGGAATAGGCATGATTTCTATACCTGGGCTGTAGAGGGGACCATCTCTAATGTGAAGAAGTCATTTGGTTGCTATGGTTACAACTGAGCTTGTAGAAACTAGAAATGTGGTAAGAATAGTGTAATAGTGTTTTTAATCATCTAATATGTTGTTACATTACTTTACAAACATGACTTACTAAAAAAGTGTGCTTTTGTAATTATTATGAATGTAAAGATATTAGATTGTAAACAGGATCAGTTATACTTGTATTATATTTAAACATCATTTCCCTCAAAGTAATTAAAATGATGCATTCAATTGTTAAACTACAATGTGTTTTTCACCTGGATTCTTTTTAAATTACCTATAAAAAGGCTGAGTTTGATTGACATTAAGCAGTTCCTGGAAGCAGAAAGCTGCTTTTAAGCCAATTATATAATAAAAAATGGAAGAAAAAAATGCAACAAACAGAAGGAGCCAGTGCAGCCACTTGACTTCTTTCTATCTGGTTTGATTCCCTGTAAATAAAACCAAAATTTAAAAAAAAAAACAGAACAGGATCAATGTAATGAACCAGAACTTGTTGAACTGGGTTTGATCATATTTATTGTTCTCAACTCAAAGCTGAAGAAATGGATCAACTTACTTCCTTTACTGGCTACTGTCTCAACAACCTGCATGATTATTGGCTCCCAGGCCTGTCAGTCAAAAGTCATAAAACATAACGACAGACTTTTATAGCATGAAATGATTAAATAGGCCCCCCAGAATACGAGAGGAAGTCAAACCTGTGTGGTGCATGTGTTGTAGTCTAATGTTTTGGGGATGTGCTGTATCTGGGCTGCTGTGTGCCTCTGATCTGTCAGTTTGCTGTTGAACTCTTGCAGGAGGCGGGCCTTAGCGGGGTCGCAGGGGAAAAGAGTAAAGCTGATTGGGTAGGGACACGTCTTATGGTGGATTTATGCCTCTGTGGTGGGAAAATATGAGTATGTGAAGAGCTGCATGAAAGGGGTTGTGGGTATTCCTGTGCAAAGTTTGCATGCACCTTCCAAAAATCTTAATGACTCACACACATCAGCCTTACAAACAACACGTAAGCTGCAAAAGCAGATCTGATTGGTCAGTTTTGACTACATTTCACCAAGTCTTGCACGTTGCCATGGTTATGACTACTAGTCAGGTAAACTGTAAAACCCTGAATCACACAGAGGTATAAATCAACCCGTTTTGCTCAACTAACAGAGAGCAGGGCCGCATGGCTGGCCTCGCTGCTTTAGTTTTATTTTTGGGCATCCATTTAAAAAATACAGCACCTTCATTTTTGTTAGTAAAGCTAAATACGTTATGGTTATACAAAAACACAACCTTTTGACACTGCACTTAGTCGTGATTTTTATATTAAGTAGTCATTTGCTTTTCAAATAATTATTATAGGTAAATCCTGTAATGTATAAATATTTCCTACCAGAAAACGATGAGGAAAATGTGTCATAATCAGGTGAGGTAAAGGCTTTGGTTGTAACTAAGGCTGCTTTTCAGTGACGTTAGATTCCTGTCAGAGTGGAAACCTGTTTACGCTTCTCTCTGCTGTACTGTCTTTTTTCTCTTTACCTGACTGAGCTGAACTCTGTAGACGGGCAGGCATGGCACACGAGTTATGGTGACACTTTATTTGGGCTGTGGTTTATAACACGTTCTATAACATCTGAACGAGTGCTCCATGTCACAAACATGCACACTGATTCAGTTCTAATGTCATTCTTCATTTGGTTCTTATCTCATTTTATAGCTGCAGCAGACAGAGCAGCACAACGCGATGCCAGTTGATTGAGCATATATTTCAAAATAAAAGCCCTGACCTTACCCGTAGAGAGTTACTTCTCTTTATTTCTCCTCATGATGTTCTGAATACATGATAAACCAGAGCTCTAGTAAACTGTGATCATAGGTGTAAGAGCTATTGCTGTATGCATGGAGCTTTGAGCATTTTCTAAGCAGCTCATTAAGGCATAACACAGTGGATGCTGTTTGGTTAGTTCCTATGGACAAATGTCATGACTAAGTACTACTGTATATGTAAATATCACCCACATATGGTGGCTAAATGACAGGGACAGTGCTTGTTTTTACAGTATTAAACTATAGGGCATTGGGAAGGTAACTTTGTACTGTATGTCACCAAGTCAAACCTTTTCCAATCATTTGTAATGACAAGAATGTGATCAATCAACCAATCATTCTGCACCTGTAAGGTGGAATTATTGTTGCCCCGTTTCATCACAAAGTCACAAGTGTAAAGAAACCAAAAACAAATGATGTATCTAAAATGTTCCTATTAGGCACAGGGCAAGAGAATCTGATAAGCTCATACTGTATGCATAGAAACGAACAACTTGTGTAATGACGACAGATACATGCAAGCACTCGGGGCTTCTTGGCTGCGCTTAAAATATTGTCTGAGGTTTACAACAACAAAAAAAGCATTCACTGGACCTACTCGTAAACCAGGAAACAAAGTTCCCGAAGCTGTGGAGGGTTTCTCCTCCGAGTCCAAAAAAAAAAGAAAAAACTACACACATAGTACATGCACACACAGGGACACACACACATACACCCACAGACATAAAGCTTCAGAAAGGTGCAGTTGCAAGAGGAGTTGTTGTAACCACATATACAATGCTGACAGCGAGCCGAGGAGGGCAGACATCGAAGCGTAGGCGGTAGATCTCTGTACCCACATCCTTCATCTCAGCCAAATATGAGGCCTCACTTCACCATCACCAGATCTGCGTGAACAACTCTGATGTTTACCTCAACAGTCACACATTACAATCAGAGTGGATATAATGCAAATTAATACAAATATGGAAACAACAAGCTTTTTTGGATCTGAGGTGATCTGCAAATCGTTAAAAGCCTTTTTTAAACCGATATGTTGAGTGCCAATCGATTACTTTTTGGCGACGACACATCAGGTTTTGCATGAAATTGAGTTCATAATGACATTAGTGATGCATCATATTTTCTTGTTTGTTTTTTTTATCTTTCTTGCTCTTTTTCTTGCTTTTGTAGAGCATTAAATATGGTTGCCTGACCTGGTTGCTGGTTGCTGCTTTTAACTTTGCCCTTTTTCATTTAAAATTGATATACATGTCACATACGATTTTGTTCATATGGTGCAGATTGCTGTTGATAAAAGAATACAGTTTTGTGACTATATTTCAACATAAACACTCACTGTCAATATCACTCTCCTAGAGGGATTGCCCTCCAGGGTGGTAAACAAACATATTAAGCTAACCAGTAAAAGAGGAATCCAGAAGTTCTTTATGGAAGCCTTTTTCAGACAAAATCCTAGAGATGGGAGGGAACAGCTGCACTCTTGCGCAATCCCATTATCTTTACAAAAACAATACAAACCAAAATAACTGGATCCATCAGCTTCAGTCAAAAGTCTGCTGATGGTGAATTTGTAGTTATTAAGTCATTTCAACAGCTAGTCTCATTTAATTGGGGGGATTTTGTTTTGTTCTTTCTCCCACAGGGCAAAAAGAAGAGGAGAAAAAGGGAGAAGCTGCAGGACTCCAATACAGGTAAATGTGTAAATAAATTGCCTATCTTCTGTCAGACATATACCATGATAAAATGGCCAGTGTCAACTGTACAGTGTTTGACAGAACTCAGTTGAGCTTGAACTTGCGTTGGCGATCCGTAGCACAACATCTTGGTGTCTTTGAGGCAGGATGTATCTCTAACGTCAAACCACCCACCCACTCTGCTTTCCACGTAACCTGAATTATAAACATTTTAATCCCCGGTGTACATCACTTTATGTCCTGTTTTTAGCTGTCCCAAGTTTAAAATGTATGACAACATGGTATTTTCCCACACCATATTAAGGCAATCAAAAATATTTTCCTATCTCTCATCTAAACCAATCACAATCAATTGAAACAGTCCTCCACATGTCCCTAATAGATCACTTACTGTCAAGACTGCTCATGCTAAATCTGTAGTAGTAACTAGCATTAACTGAGAAATGTATAGACGTTCCAAAGCTAAATTATAGAAATCTTAAATGTCCTGCAGGCAACTCTGGTATTTCATGTAGGAGATTGGTAGAACAATATGGATGTTGATAGATGTTAGTAGCAGAGCAGGGTATGAATGAGCAGCTGAGGGTGAAGCATGAATGATGCCAATAACATTGCAAGTGTGAGTGTATCACAAGTGTAGTGCCTCTTGAACTAAAGCTATGCTCCATTTTAAAAGTTACAGCTGATGACAAATCTATACATTAACTCAGATTTTCAACTTTTTTATTTATTTTTATTTGTTAGGGACCATGTACAATTTTTAACATAAATGTTGCCATTTGATGCATTGTACCAGAGTTAGCCTTAGGCTAATTTACATCTGCAGTCCCTAGGCAGGGCACAATATTTTAATATCAGGCCCAACGTCAGCCTCAAGCGGCGCAGTAGTAAAGTGTATTTCTGGATTTTAGGAGTGCTGACCTCCTGAGATAAAGCAGTTTATGACAGAAAGTGAAAACCTTTTTAAAATCCTGTACTAACAGAGTGTCACAGCACGGCTGCCCTCTCTCTGTACGTCCTAACAGCCTGTTTCCAGGACGTCTGACTGTTTGTTTAACTAAGTTGTGTGGTTATTCTGGTGGCCGTCGATGTTTTTGCTGTGCTGTAACCGGCTACTAACAGTTTGACTTTGAACAGACAGCCCTGTTGGTGCTTTTTTCCTGCCCTGACATGCGTTTGTGTCTCTTTCTTTATTTTTATACTCTTCGTCTGGCTTTATCTCTCCTCCTCTGTCTCTCTAACCCCTTTTCCTCGTCTTCTTCTTCTTCTTTTTCTGCTCCTCTCTATTTTTACTTTTCCTCCCTTTGTTTTGTGCATGCTGTGCATTGTGCTCAGACCCGGGCTCTCCTAAGAAATGCCGGGCTCGCTTCGGCCTCAACCAACAAACGGACTGGTGCGGTCCTTGCAGGTGTGTACCAAACATCCACCCTACCCACTCCGTAGCATTGCACTGCTGTCATCCAACAAACAAACAGACCTCATCTTTCCTCCCATTGAACCATCTGTCCATCAGTGCATCACTTTCCTCTCATAGTAGTTCTAACGTTTCTCAAAGGCGGAGCTGTTCTGGAGGTGGTAATAATCTCCTCATTCTGATCAAGTTCACAAGGCATTATCCTTTTAATTTCTTCCTCTCTCACCCTTCAGCCTTTTCATTAGTCTTTAGTTACACTTAAGTCACCAAGCTCCACCCACAGACGATTAACTCAACCATTGAGATTATGTCTGCCTCAAGACGAGCTCCGCCTTCAAAGAATGTTTGTCCATCTGAAATCCAGCCTGATCTCTGCATGCTGTCTGTCACTAACTTGCTGCTCTGCAAATTGAAGCATTATAATCATGGATACATAGTTGCATAGTAGTAAAAGAAATTCAATAAGTACTAATTTTCACAGTTGGAAAAAAAGTATCAGAACATCCCAAAAACCTCTCTTGCAGTATAATCATATCACTTGAAGTCAGTAGCATTAGGGTCCATATTAAATGTAGTAAATAAAATTAGTTTATTGTGAGGTTTACAGTTCCAGAATCAGTAATATTGTCAGGTCCAAAAAAAAAATATATATATATATATATATATATATATATATTATTTTTTTTATTTATTTATTTTTTTTACTTTAGGCGAGGCATCACAGGTGAAAACAAACACTTAACCCTCATTTATTTAAATGTTTGTCCCTGTGATGTCTCGTCTAGAGGTCAGAGGTGGTTTGGGCTCTGAGCTGTGTTGCATTATACAGGCCCTGTAAAGTTAATGTGGTTAAAGGGGAATACCACTCTGGTACTCAAAACAAGAACATACCTACATGTCAGTGCAGTGATATCAGAGGGAATCTTTCTCTGCTTCCTCACTGATCGTTTTTTACACTTTTCATCACAGAATTGAACTTCTAACATGACACATTTATGAGTTCCGTAATGAGTACGTAAGTTTGTGCCGTAAAATGTCCAAAGGTCAGACGTTCCTACAAGGAAAAATGTCAGACTTGTTATTGCAACTTGTAAATTCGGGCCAAGTCTAGAGTTCTGTCATTATAATAAGGGCACTTATAACTTGTTGGGTAGTATCCCTTGCATAATCATTAGCAAAAAAATAAATAATTTTAATAGTAATAAAACAAAAACAGGAAACTTGCTTTAGAAAGTTTAGTATGATTAGTTACACCTGGCAACACAGGGTGTTATTTATCTGCCTGAGCTGTCCACCCAAACTTACCCAAAGCTTATTCACTACAACAGCTACATTGATCCCAGTGTTGTTTCCTGACCTCAGTTTCTCTGTAATAAGACAGAAACCGTAATAGCACAATAGAAATCAGAAGCAGGCCCGTCACCTCCTCTGTTTTAGTCGCAGCAGGATTTTACAGTAGATGCCAGTCGACGGCTTCACTGCAGGAGTCAGGAATCTGTGTGGTTCTGCAGAAACATTTCTACCACCACAGCGCTGTAGCAACCCTGCCGTCTTCCCCACCATCACGTCATGGAAATCGAAGTGTGTGTGTGTATGTATATGTGTGTGTGTGTGTGTGTGTGTGTGCGCGCGCGTGTGTGTGTGTGTGTGTGCGCGCGCGTTTCGGTTTGATAGAACAAAGGGGGGTGAATGTGGTTAGAGCAAATCCTTATCACCACAGCTCAACACACACACTCCCTGCAGCTTTGCATTTTGACGCCGTTCTCATGCCCATCTGCTTTCAACTCTCTCCATTCATACGATGTGGTAACAGGCGCCGTTTGATGGTGAACTCTGACATTTAGATATCACTTTCTATTGCACTCTTCCTCCCTCCCTCTCTCTCCCTCCCTCTCTCTCCCTCTCTCTAAATATGGCCCAGCGCCTTTCCTTGCGGTTAAACCTGGTGACTCATTTCATATTCTGGTAATGATCATGGGATCCTGTTAACTGCTTTGATGCTGCGCTCGGAGGAACACAAGTCTGCTTTTAAGTATAACACCTCACAAAGCACAGCACGTCACTGCTGTTTGCCTTTTAGACAGATGCAATATTGTTATCCTATTTTAAGAGGAGCTCATTGTTTAAGACTAATAGTACAGACGTAATTGGTAGTAATTAAATTAGAAGTAATTATAAATGGAAGTGCTAGTCCCTGCTCTCAAATAATACATTATTTATTAATCCATGACCATGAAGAACCATGAAGAATGGGAGCAAGGGGGAAAAGCTAACCTGATTCTCTCCAAAGTTCAAAAATACACCTAACACCTTTAATTCTCAGTAATTATGTTGTTATTGTCTTCTTTGTTTAATTGAAACACAGACATAAATGCAAAAAAACAAACAAACAAAAAACACAATTCGTTGTAACTATTTACTAGCAACCGTGTATCCATCTGTGCAGCATCTCGGCTGGTCGCCTGGCAACCTCAAGGTCACAACAAAACTCCATGAAGTCACAAATGTTGTTCACCAGGAACTACTTCCAGCACGTCACTCCCCCAAAAACCTAACATTGTTGCTTTTACATGTTTGTTGGCGTACAGATCAAACTAAAGTGACACCTGAGTGAGTTTCCGAGGTTTTGAACTTTGGACAGAGAGCCAGGCTAGCTGTTTCTCCCTGGCTGCTTCCAGTAATTATGCTAAGCTAAGCTAAGCGCCTGCCTCTTGGCTCTATTTCCATAACACAAATCTAGCACAGATATGAGAGTGATATCGATTTTCTCATCTAAGTCACGGCATGAAAGCAAATAAGCAAATTCCCCCAAAATGTTACTGTAATGCCATCTTTAACCCTTGTGTTGTCTTCCCGTCGACCAAGCAACTTTTACTTTTTCTGGGTCAAGATTTTAAATCAAAACTTATTTTTTTCCACACTTTTTTGTCACTTTTGCCGTTTGTTTCTGCGTTTTTTGTTATTGTTGTTTTCTCTTCCAAAATTCTATTTTTTTTTCTATTCCAAAAATGTTATCATTTTTTTCAACGTTCTTTTATCAATTGTTTTCTTCAAATGCTATAAAATTGAATAAAACACCCAAATTTAATGAAAGTAGTGAACTGATCATTTATTTGACTTGTGAAGAGCGTTGTAGGGAAACATCCACAATTTGGTTAAAAGAAACCCAAAATTTTTGATACAGAAACTTTTTGAAAATGGGTCAAATTTGACCCGAGGACAACAGGAGGGTTAATATTTTACCTTAGATTGACACAAATATTGCAATTATGTTGTTATTTTTTCCTCATAAAAGACAGGGACTTAGAGGTCCACTTATTGACACGATAGCCTTTTTTATTTTTAACTAGAAAATAATTAGTTAGAAGCCTAGTATTTCCAAAATATATTTCCTCATATGGATTGTGATGTTTTGGACATTACCTTTTCATTTACATATGTACGTAGGCTGACACTAATACTTTTCTGTTGTTCATTATGACATTATATGTCTCCCTTTTCATTGACATCAGTGTGAATGATGCATCTTCATTAAAGCCTGCTGACGTTTACCATCCACACTTTATTCACAGATAACTCTCTCTGACTGTCCCTAGGAGGAAAAAGAAGTGCATTCGCTACCTTCAAGGAGGAGGCTGCCCCAGCCCAACTTCTTCAGATTTAAGTGCTATAGACTCTCCCCCGTCCCCCGCCCGCCACCGTCTCTACCAGCACCAGCTCCCCCCCTCCCCGGGCTGCTCCCCACCCACCTCACCGTCAACACACCTCCCCTTGTCTCCGCCAGCACACACGCGCTTACCCCTGCAGCAGTCTGCCGGCAAGCGCAGCGACCTCCGTCAGCCCGCAACCAAACACGCCCACACACACTTGGAACTGACGGGCAAGCAGACGCACAGCTCGACGACGGCGCTGTCGGCCGCCAAGGCCGCAGGACTCTCTCTCAAAGTGCTAACAGAGTCGCAGTGATCACTCTGGTCCGCTCACATCCCTGACCCCATGAAGTCCATCATTGTCACATTATCCATAACCTGCAGTCCTTTTTTTTGGCGGGATTTAAACTAAATTAGGAGTGACTGAGTGTGGCAGGGTGGTGTAGTGAAGAAAGGGTAGCCATCCTTCACCCTCCGGTGACAGCCTGCGTCCGCCCTGCTCGATTGCCCCAGAGTAAGATACTAGCTGTGTCTCAGTTCAGAGGCTGGATCCTCCAAAGTCTGTGTTTCTAGACAGAACACATAAATAAACAGGTCAGTGAGGCCTATTCCTCCTCAAAGCCCCCTTCAATTGGTCAATTTGGGAACTCAATTTAATCAAGCATTCAGGCAACCCTTGTCAGCCTGAAAGTCTGGAAATATTTGGCAGATGTATGGTTCATCAATCGCTGGTAAATTGTTACCATCCTGCACATGTTAATAAGGTTAGTACTAACCAATAACCATACAGTAATCCTACTGTAAATTTGTGACTTCCTGGTCACAAACCTAATTGTTGACGAGGAACACGTGAGTGTAGCAGAGTCTGTGAGGCTTTACTGTGTCCTTTGGAAGAGAAGCCTCTGTCAGGCGGTCCACTGAATGATCCGCTTTTGGAGCCACATCCTTGGGAGGATCTAGCCCCTGAATTGGTGCTAGAACCCCCGCCAGTCACCAAGAGTTCCAGTTATACCTGCGCTGAAGGTAGAATTAATCTGGAGCCTAACGATCCGTGGTTCTTTGGCTCCATCTGCTGCAGTTCAACTCAACTAAAGCAATTAGTTTTTGCCTCGAGGACAGCTCTGCCTCCTGAAAAACAATTTTCCAAGTAAAACTCCCAAGCTTCTCTCCTTTTTTGTCTTAAACCAGCCCTGTGCTTTGACCTCCATGACAATCAAACAAAATGTATTGTAAATGAGCTCTTTGTTAAATGAACCACATCAACACTGACTCTTCTTCAGTGTTGTTACATATACACTTTTCTCCAAATGTAGAGGTTTACATCCACCAATATCACTCAGACCAAACCAGAGGGGAGCAGAGACCAACAACCAGCCAGCCTGACCATCAGAACCTCGCCTCTAAAGAGCTTCTTTTTTTTTTTTAGCTGCCATTTTGTCAATAGTACAACTTCCGTTTCATTCCATTTCTAAACATTTTTACAACTACCTGTGTGCAGCCCTCAGACAAAGAAAGAAACACATTTTCAGCAGGTTAAAAAAAAAAAAAAAAAGTCTAACCAGTCTCATACATGACAAGTCTCCCCAACTGCAAGTTACGTTATTTCTTTTAGGCACTTTCAGTCTCTCACTAGATCAGCTGTTACATTTTTGTTCTGTTTTCTCCCAAAAAAAAAAAAAGTTTGACTTTTCAGGTGTCAGGTCAGATGTTTCACTGGCGGTGAAAAAGATGAGGGGTTTTTGTTTTCCTCTTGGCGGTTTTCCTTTGAACATTTTGTAGCTCCATGAACTAATCTGAGACCAAATGGGTACTATTATATTGCATTGTGTTGTAAAGTTTTATAAATGTTGGAATTCCCTATTATAATTAAACTTTTATATGTTTTATGTAAAAAAAAAAAAAAAAAAAAACATTAAGTGTAATACCTAAAAGAAAGTTAGTTTCTACCATTTCTTAAAGCAATACATTTTGTGTTTGTCCTCGTACAGGATTTTACTTTGTTTCAGTCGAGTGTTACTGCCGCAGCGTTCAAATATTTTGTGTTCTCAATCTGTGCATGTTCCAACTTCAGTGTAACAATTGATTAAAAAGGCTTTAATTTACCGTTCTGCTTCCAGCTTCAAACTCTGCTTACAATGCTGTGGGCAAACTGTAAACTGATCTTTTGTACAGCAAACCCGTTTTCCTCCAGCAGAGAGAGCTCTTGTGCTAGAAATAGCTTGTTTTATTTTGAGGATGTTCACGTCAGTAGTGGGAGCATCTCGGAGATGTCTTTGTATTTTTAAACTCCTCAAAACGTATTCCTTGTTTTTGTTTGATGTATTAAAAGTGTTTTGAATATATTGTCCATGTCTACTGTAGTTAAAACAAGAGTATTTTAAGAATGATTTCAGAGAGACATTTTTTAAAATAATTAAAAATGTTCTTCTGCACCCCGGTACCTTCAACACACAAATGACAGACACCACCCTTTTTTATGCGTTTTATTTACTCCTTCAAATGTTTGATCATCCCAAAAGCCAGCATCTGAGCTCTGACAAAAGTTTCCAATTCAAAACAACATGAATTAGGAATGAGTTACCCAATGCTGTGTAAGTACTTTTGAGTCCGAAAGGACATTACGCCAAAAAAAAAAAAAAAACTAAACTTCACTTTTCATGCCCATCCTCTCTGAACACGGTTTCACAGAACGGATGCATCCGCAGAGCAAAAAATTAAATATTCACTCTTTCATCTCCATTGTCAAAAGAGCCATTTTATTTAATTAATTACCCTAAAAGAAAAACATAACACGTCCGGTAAAAAAAGACAACCTTAGTGATTAATAATAGGGAAACATTTTCTAATCTTTAAGAGTACAAAGCCATGAAACCAGAACTATTTGTTATGAGAATGCACAACTTGTGTGTGGAAACAGAAAAGAGCTTTGTTTAAATTAATAACACACAGGAAAGTTAAAATGGTCATGCTATTGGTATACAGAAATTGAGAGGGAGGGGAGGGGGGGGGGTTGTGTGGCTCTTAATATACTAAATGTAAATATTGACAAGTATGAACAACGCCAGTGCAACCAGTTAACAGGGACCATTTTTTTTTTCAGTGTGGAGTGTTGGCAGGATCTTGCCCTTTACTTCTCTTCACACCACTGGTTCTCTTTGCGTACCTGTGGACGTGAGGAGAGACAAACGGGATTAGTTTCTGAAAATATGCGGAGGGCAGGTCAACTGTCAAAGCTGTGATCCTTGTACAGAATAAACTGGGTAATTTAAGGTTTAGCGTCACTCCAAAGTAATCTATTCATTTCTCATAACAGATAGATGATGGGTGGAATAACTACCTGGGCTTCTTCCTCCTCTGTGAAATCATTTTTGATGTTGAAAGTCTTCCTGATCTCCTCTGGGGTTTTGCCTTTAATCATGTTGGCGACCGTCTTGCAGGTGACATCTAACAGACCTTTGATGTCCAAATAGTTGGCGGCCTAAAAAGGAAATAACAGTGACATGTAGAAGATTAGGGGATGGGGTGGCAGTTAGGAAGGACTGACCGACACCTTAGCATTTCCAGGAAAATTAACATTTAGAGCTATATCAACAACCAGCCAAGGCTGTCTTGTTTCGGATTCATTTCAGGGACTACAATGCATGGAGCTACTGGGGATTTTCACTACTGTCTTTTTTTCTAAAAGCCAAGGATTAATGCTGACGACAACTAAAAGCATGTAGCGTTTACACAGTAAATAGTGTTAAATAGAAACCGCAAGAGGCTGCATTAGTGTTGCCGTCACGATGACTGGATAATACACAATTTAGACCTGGCACCAACATGCAGTCTGTATCCGTGTCTCTTATCTGGATAAGGAAAAACGCATTGATTCAAGGTGTAAACGCACGCAGAAAGAATGGCGATCGGAGTGCAAATTGATCGGTGAGACCACGTCTGGAGGTGGATGTTGTGATCAGATCTCAGCCAGGCGTAAAGAGTGTCCAGCAAGTTCAAAGGCCACCTAACTCCAGCTCTTTCTGCAAGCCCAGCAGAAGCTACAAGTAGTAGCAGTATTTAGCAAGTCTTACCTTGCAAAAAGTTTTTTTTTTTTTTTTTTTTTAAAACAAGACCGGCTGGAAACCTAGTATGTGGCCAGACCGTGTTTGGTCAATGTGCTAAATTGTTACAGGGATAGTCAGTTGTAGTGTATATAATGGGAACTCATGGATATTAAAATTTCATCTGCAATTTTCTGTAGTTCTAGTAATATGTTCTCAAAGTGTACTGAAGTAGCATATCATATGACATGGCTAATCTACAGTATGTTTGAGACAAATAATTGAGGACTGCTTTAATTTAAGAAATTCAACAATATAATCGTGCTATTCAACAATTTGTACTGTATGACTCATCTCAAGTGTTACTGTGTAATTAGGGTTACTTTTGTAAACAGACCAGACCTAGGTTACATCCCATGACAATTGTGAACACGCCCACAGCCTCAAATGTTAAATCGAACAGAATTCAGCGCAAGATGACTTTCCCGCTTCCAGACCGTGGTCAGGAAGCACCCTTTGTTTTAGTAGCTGTTCACTTCGGTGGGCTGCATGGCTTATTCATAGACAAACTGTTCACTTACTAATAGTTGACAACTTCACTCTTAAGTACTGCTATATGCTGTTACTGTCTGCCCCTTGGGGTCTCTCTCTCTCTCAACCATTAACCTACCGATGGAACGCGTAACATATCTGCTGCGGGCGGCCACACGTGAGAGAGGACAACAAACATGTTGACCGCACCGGCAGCTGCTGTGGCATTCATCAGAAGCTTTGGCTTTAAAAAACTTCTGACATGGCCCAAAAAAAAAGCGCTGAATGCAAATGATGTGGACTCTAGCTCAGAGACTTTTGAGCATCTGTGTTCCAGTAAACTTGCATCTCTTAACTTATTAAGACCAGATGCAACATATGCGTGTTTAATACCTGTTAAACCTCCCATACACCATTTGGCGGTCAATTTGCTTTCATTTGGCACGGGAGCACCCACTAAGCTACTTCGTCACCACCCCTTCCCTGTTCAGCATCAGCTAGCTTCGTGCATGTAATCACATACAAACAGCCGGAGTGGGGGGGGGTAAATCAACTCAAGTGTCAGGCACGCCGGCACTCTGACTTCTGTTTCACTTCCTGGAAGCCAACAGCTTGTCCCAACACCCATTTCCCAATCACTCCCAGGAACTGATTAGGTTACCT
The DNA here is from genome assembly GCA_023566125.1 of Zingel zingel. Classification (NCBI taxonomy): domain Eukaryota; kingdom Metazoa; phylum Chordata; class Actinopteri; order Perciformes; family Percidae; genus Zingel; species Zingel zingel. The sequence continues at coordinate 11,549,287 of CM042328.1, read as the reverse complement.
TTCACGCGCTCTGCCTGGTTATGTAGCTTTTGTATCTCAGTTAACCAAATGAAATCACTCCGTACTTTACAGCAGTGAATGTAATAGACCACAGGAAAGGAGAGGTAAGAAGAGCAATGCGCACACATTTTACAAACAAAAAGAGGTACTAAAGCAATAGAGAATATCTGCAATGACAACTTTATATAATGTGCATCAAAGCAAATGTCTTGAGAAATCCAATTATAGAATACCAAAAAAGGTTTTCAGTAGTGTTACTGACTGCATGTGCCCGTGTTGTGGAGATAAAAATCCGTTAACAAATTTACAATTTTGGTTAAAGTATAGGTGAGGGTTGGTGGTTTGGCATGGTAATGGTAATGCTTGTAGTTAAGATTAGCGTCAACCTCCGGAGAATAAATTTATAGTCTATGTAACGTAAATGTAAACTACATTTACCAGAATCAGTTCAAACAAGGTGCCTTGGTCCACTTTGAGGAACTCCTGATCCCATACAGGAATGTCATCTGTCCTCTTCTCCTTGTTCTCATCGTCCTCAGGAGGAGGAGGGTCATCTTTGTGATGAGTGCACCACTGAATCACCTGAGGGAAACACATACACATTTTAACCGAGGTAATGCTTGGCAGTAGTTAAAACCAGTCAATATGTATGGCATTCATCAGCACTTCAAACTGGAGTACAAGGGTTTCAACACCACACTAAAATTGTTTGTTTTTGTCTGCGTTTCTTCTTGGTGGTGAAAAGAGTGCGTTCTGTACCTTCTTGAGGATGGCAGCGTTCACATTAGGGAGGGGAACTGGGTCATCATCTCCTTCATCATCCATTCCCAAATCTGTCAAATAATCAATGAATGCCAGACATCAGCTAATGAGTTGAAATTGTCATTCTAATCAAACTATTTTTCCTTCATTTTCCAGAACAGGTCACTTAGTGATATTCAGGAGGTAAGGAGCAAAATGTTCATGTCTCATGTATAGAAAAAAATGTGTCTGTTGATATATGGTGTAAACCTATACATTTGTGAAATGTTTGCCCATGAGGGTTGGGCATTTGTGTGCATGACATGGAAATAAAAGGAAAAAAATAAAAATAAAAAAATAAAAATCAGTAACATCTACCAAAATTTGCATTTATTTAATTAACTTAAACGGCGCAAAGAAAAATAACATCACACCAGCCTTGAAGAGACAATGGACTCAAAAGTTTGTTTTGATTTAAAAAGATAGCTATACCTTCTAACATGGTCTTGATTGTGACAGACTGTTTGGCTATCTCAACATCCACCTCGAAGATTTCCCCATCAGAGCTCTGTAGTTTTATTGTGGGCATTATCTGTAGAGTAGAACAATAAGATTATTAAACATATTAAAGAGTACCTAAATGAATATCAATCAATAACAATCAGTCTTTTCTTTTACATTTGTCACATGGAATCGTACGAGGAACAAAACGTAAAACATGTAATCCCATTATCTCCTTCAGCTTGTGCATGAGTCACTTAGCTAAGGCATCATGTAAAAATACAACATTTGACAAAGTAAACTTGTATTAGCTGACACTTAGCTAATTGAACGTCTTGTCATTGCTAACGCTACCACTAGCTAGCTAGCTAAGCTAATATTGACAAGTTGTCTGTTATTCCGCTATAGACCTTTACGTTACAGGTCAATCATAGTTCACGTTAGGTAGCTAACGTTACAGCAATAATGATAAACCTGGTACAACATGTAAACATAAAATAGCAATACCTATGCTGGCGTTGTTATTACCAGTATAAATTCAAACGACAAATGGTTAGCATTAGCTAGCGCTAACGTTACCTCCAAGCTAACCAACGATACATTTAGCTAGCCACCTGTTAACACAGGCTAAACGACGGTAACGTTAATGCTAACCATGTTATTAACTAAAGGGGTGCTCGTTAATGAGCACCCCTTCCGCATGTTAAACGCTAGCTACAACACCCACCTTGTGTGTGTGTTTTTACAACCAAATGAATCCTCTAACGTTGGTTAAATAGTAAGCGAACCAGACAGCTAGCATTACCATGCACTATGCTAGCATCTTAGCTTGACGTTACGCTGACGCTACGTCAGTGAGGCCTCTTAGCAACCACACCGAAGCTATTCAAACAAAAATGTAAACACATTTTAAAGACCGATTTAAAAAGGTGAACGAAATGTTAAAGAATACATTCCGCTTTGCGAAGCTACGTACCGTAGCTAAATGTTTTAACTCGGATCCAGAGGTGAAATTCCTCTGTAGTCAACAGCAGGGCCTGACAGACTCGGAGGCACCAATCTCGGCTGGAAGTCTCTGGATCAACCTGGTGAGCGTGAGAGTCCTGCCGCCAGGAGGCTGACGGTCGCTTTGTCAGATACTGGAGGAGAGAGGGAGGAGGGGGGGACCCCGTGAAGGCTGTTTTCCCTGTTTATCTAACCTTGTTTTATTTCTATTTCACAGCAATACACTAAATAAATATGCTAAGAGTTATGCAATCGTTATTAAACAGGATGAGCTTGCACGCCATTTGTATTTTTTGGATGACATTCTGCAAAATTTGAAATATTTTTGTGGGACCTTATATCTACTTAGTCATTATTTGGATTATTTAAGATACTATCTCATAATTTCGAGAGTTTCTCGTCGTTATTTTGAGATACTATCTTATTATTTTTGAGATCCTGAGTAATTATTTGGAGGTTCTCAGTCATTATTTTGAGATCTCATTATTCTGAGATAATCAACATCAACACACTCAATAGAAATTCTGTGATTTTTGCAATCGTTGGTAAGTACGATAAGCTAACGTTACATACAGCACTAGAGCATGCACCTTTCAGTAAATTATATGTTATAGTGTTAAACACATAAACATAACTGTCAAATACACTGTATATACTGTACATATACATATCCACCTGTATATAAGCTCCGATATATAAGCAACCTGTTATATTAATAATTATTTATTTAGTCCAGCACTGTTTGCACTTTTGCATGGCCCTATTTTATCAGTTTACAAGACTACTTGGCCTTTAACGTTGATTCTGATAAGCTTGCACGCCATTTGTATTTTTTTTGTATGACATTCTGGCAACGTTATACATATGTACCATATTGCCGTTTTGGCATTCATTATAGCCAACATACTGTATATAAAAAAAGTCGTTACTCTTTAAACTGCCATGGGGTGGCGTTTTCTCATTACAGATCCTCATTAGCTCAGTCTGTGGTGCTTTTAAGTGCTCCTCAAAAGCTTTTATTATAGTTTTGATTGCATAAATATACCGCTTAATAGATTTCTAAATATTGCATCAGTACTGATTTCTTCATGAATAATATACCAAAAATGTCATATTTACAATACGGTAACGCAAAAGCTATTGTTTCAATGTAAAGACTACAGAATCCTTTACGGAGATTGACAGTAAAAAGGTTCAAACATTCCACAATTTGCTGTCAAAGCTCATAATTGTGCTCACACTGGCAAGATGGTGGTAAATGTTGGTGTGTGTGTGTGTGTGTGTGTGTGTGTGTGTGTGTGCATAGAATGTCTGCTTTTCTTGAAAGAAAAAAAAACCTTTTTAATATTAACCAAGATGTTCTGATAAACTATGTATCTGTGAGACAGTTTGGTTACCATTACAGTAACTCTCCAAGAGGAAGGTCATCAGTGTGCAAACCTATCCAAACCACACACCCTGAACTAATGCTTCAATTGTAGCAATGCCAGCCAACCGGTAGAGATGACTGACCTACTCCCTGGTTGGTGAACTGGCTGACTTCCAGGTGGTTCAGTTCAGAATTAATCACAGGTCAAAGGGACCGTCTAAGCCAGACCATAACACCAGTTGCCATCTTATTCAGGGCAATGTTTTTCAGTATCATAAAAAGGAAAAGAAAGATAACAGCACATTCATATCAAGGAGCCACCTTCATCTTTATTATTGAAATGGTTTGGTTAACACAGACTCTGGTAGTTCAACGGGAGTCACTGAGTTGATGTGGATGAACGCTCCATTATCTGTCAATCATATACACCAAGCTCAGCTGTGTGACTGCATAGGAAGGTCTTTCCTTAAAAGTTACACAGGGCAAAGAAACCGTGTGTAAAACTTGCCTGTTGGGGGCTTTATTTGTAATTTTCTTTTTAAATAAAAAAAAAAAAAGCATCTGTAGTGTGAAATAATATTCATCTTTTCACATATGTTACATTTGTTTAGATTTACAAAAGTGCAAACAGATCACGTTCAGATCTCCTAAATATAAGCCATGGCATGTAGAGTTCAAACAGCCGCATTTGACGTAGCAAATTTTCGTCTTGACCTTGGTGCATTCGGTCCAGCTGCACCAGGAACAGAATGAGGAATTTAAACATCACTGTTTTACATAGTGGGCGATATTTTCAATACAAGTCCTCAGCAATGAATATTGTTATACATATGGCACACACCTTATGGTTCATTCAAAGACACACACATTTATTTTTTGCTAAATGCTTAAATAGGTCTTTGTGTGGATATACAATGTGCACTGCTGTGTAGCCGCCCAGTCTCCCAGTCTCCCACCCTCCCTTGTTGTTATCGGTTGAATGTCATACATCATGGCAATACTGGGCCTGACTGTACAAGGGTCAAAGGTCAGAATTTACAGGAAGTAATCTGGGGTGCGGCGAGTGACATGAGGCTCCCCTCTGCGAGGCGCAGGATCAAACTGCAAACTGGTTAGGAGAAGAAATAAAAAGTAGGACAAAAAAAAACGAGATTTGTCAACCAATCATAAATGCAACTCATACATATTGTAAGCATAATACTAAGCATCGTTTAGAATGATGCATACACACATCATTTGTGTTTTACAACGCATGTAGCACCATTTCAGACATTAAACATTTGAGGGGAACATAATCATGCAGAGCTTCAGCTTTTAGGGATACACACAATCACATACCGCAGCTCTCAGTTTTTTGTTATACTTACAATGAGTATTTGAGGGTGTCGTCTAGTTCCATGATAGCTGCCTGGTTGCCACAGCGGTAGCAGTAGTTGGGCGCACTAAATATTGTCACCACATTCCTCTCATGGCACCAGTTGTAACCCTGGAGGAAACAAATGCATTATTCACCGGAGATGTACTGTACTGTATAATTCAAAAAGTGCTACTGTAATGAAAATGTACTGTTTTTAATCTCTGTATGACAGTTCAAGATGGTGGTATAGCCCTTCGTCTTATTGATTTCTGTAGTAGTTGGGAGAAATTTTTGTTTTGTTTATGCTCATTTAGTTCTCATTTTTGTTAAGCATTACTTGAATAAACAAAACACCGCTGAAGTGGGTAATTCTTGACTGCATCTGGGAAGTCCATGTACTGGAACAGCCACAGTCCTGAATTATACTAAAATGTATAATTGCCTGGTAAATTTAAATAAGACACGCACCTCCATAACCAGCTGGTGGGCACGGGACACCAGCGTGAGGCGGTTGGCGTGGTTGAAAGTCTCAGAGATGTCCTGGCCGAAAGTGTAGCCGGCTCCTCGAGGGGAGATGCCCCAGCCACCGCGGTCATCAGGGTCCGACCACAGCAAGTCACACATGGGACCCTGCAGGAGACAAAGAGGAGCATGTTGGCAAGTAAACAAAGACACATTCCTGCTATTAAATACTCGAACAGCCACCATGTTTATCAATATACTGAATTATGGAAAAAACACGATATCAAGACAATGCTTCCTTTTTTGCCTGTAAGTATTGTTTACGATAAAGTTACTGGCAAACATTTGTTGATGACAGTTATTTTACAACCAAAATGTTGTTACATTTTCAAAAGCAAAGTTCTAAGCCGCTTGGCCAGGAACATCAAAATTAAGTATTATCCATCTACCTCATGTGGCACTTCCTGTAAACGGTCCAGTGCTCTGATGTGATCCAAAGTATCTATGGACGGTGACAGGCCTCCATGAAGGCAGAATATCTGGAAGGATGAGAGGAAAATGTCAGTATTAGTAGTAAATACAAGTACAAAATACTTAGCTTCTGTATCCATCACATCATTAAACTAATAATTCCCAAACTAGCAATGTTATATATTTCATTCTACAATGCAACATTAAACTCTGTCACAACAAAGTTGTATTTATCGTAGCTGTGAAACCAACCAATTCTCACCTGAGAGTCTACCAAGGCAGTGAGGGGGAGATAATCGAACAGGTCGGTAAAGTACTTCCAAACGTTGGCGTTGCCATATTTTCTTAGGCATTCATCATAGAAGCCGTAAACTTGTGTGATCTGTCTGCTCTCGTGGTTCCCTCTGAGGATTGTGATGCGCTCCCGGTAGCGTACCTGAAACAAGAGCAAACAACAGAGCTGTATGGGAAATTTTGTCCTCAAAACCCCTATTCAGTTTCAGTTTTGGAACAAGTCAAATGTGTGAGGACTTTTTAAATGATAACTTACCTTAAGTGATACTAGTAAAGAAACAGTTTCTACGGAGTAGTATCCTCTGTCAACGTAGTCTCCCATGAACAAATAGTTTGTGTCTGGAGATTTCCCTCCGATCTTGAACAGTTCCATGAGGTCGTGGAACTGGCCGTGCACGTCGCCACATACTGTTACCGGACATCTCACCTCCTGAACGTTTGACTCCTTGGTCAGTATCTCCTTTGCCTGCAGAAAAAAAAACAAAAATACCCACATTTAAAAAAAAAAAAAAAAAAAAAAAAAAAAAAAAACAGGAAAAGTGTGAAATACAAAAACTGAAGGTGAGGCAAAACCCCACAGTTGCTTAAAACGCCTCAACTCAAACAGAAGTCATTTTTCTACAATTAATATATATAGTGTGCCACTTTACTGTGTTTTGCTCATTGAAATGCAGGGAAATCCAAGTGACTTTACACTGTAATTTTGTCATTATTTGTTCTTCATCAGAGATCAGACTGGAAAACGGCCACTAGTGCCTGTGATTTAAACACTTGGTTTCCTTAGATTACTATTTTGAGAGCACTTCGTTTAAGCTAGGAGGGCAATGGCAACACAGTCAGCCACTACATGGTGGAACAGACTACAATGTTTTTCTTGGACACAGTGTATTCTACCCAGATCCTCATGGCGCAGTCTAAAAGCTGCTGTGGCAGTGTATCGCTCAGTCGCTGACAGCTAGTTTATTTTACACTTGGTCACTGTTGCCTGCTGATTCAATGCAAACAGGAGATAGTCACACACAGATTTTCTTTTGCTGCTCAGCTGTTGCAGGAAAGTTTACATGGCATCGTTTGGCTTCATTGAAACAACCACCTGTGTGTGACAGAACAAGTAGTTTCTGCCTGTTAAAAGGAATGCTTGCTCTTGGGGGGATTTGATGGGTCTCTAAATTATAGTGTGGTCTAGACCTACATTATCTCTAAAGTGTCCTGAGATAACTTCTGTTGTGATTTGATACTAAAAATATATGAACTGAATAGATTCACCTTTTTGTGTATAGAGTTGTACAGTTAGCTTATGGGAGTTATCACTACACACAGGTTTCTTTTAAAGTGCATATTTCTTTTTTCTAATTTAAAAAATATAAGCACACATTCTGTTATTAATTTTCACTAAGCAGGTGCCTTATGATTATGCAGCCTTTACCAGTTCTTTCCCCACTAAAACAAAACTAAAAACATAATGAAAAGAATCACCAATACTAAATCTGGAGGACTATTCCTGCAGTCAGTCTAGCTTGGCCGGCTGGTCTGACTAAGGGGTCAGTCAGCTGGATGATCTCTTTAAAAGGAGCTTTGAAGCAAACAAATCCTCAGGCTGAGAGAGCAATTGTCTGAGTTGAATGACCACCAGGCATGTCTGACGCACTGAGCCATATTGGAGATATGGAGCAAGAAGAGAGACAGATGCCCCGTTTTCACCTGGTATTACTGTAAAATGCGATCTGAGTGATCCAATCATAAGGGGACAGCTCTAAGTACAGGTGGGAATGCATGCAGGTCTCATTGAGATCCGATCACTCAGACCACATTCGGAGGTGGTTTAGGCCACATATATGACCACATTCTTTTAGCAGTGGGCCTGTTTTGACCTGGTTTAAACATCTGTCCTGAGTGGATGGGCATGTTCCCACCTAGCAGTAGAATCGATCTCCAAATGCGTCTTGAGTGACCACTTGTGATCAGATCGCACTTCCCCGCTCTATATGCAAATAAACACGTACATCATTTGTGTTTGCAAAAAGGCTGGTTGTGTGCGAGAGTGAGAGTGTGTGTATACATTTCAGTTGTTCCTCTCACATAAATCATACATTAGAATTAGATGTATGCGATGACTACTGAAAAAGCTTGCCTACAGTATTTGTCTGTGCCATAATAAGGTATTAAGGATGTCTACTGGCGGGCGCCGGGACCTGTGCAAGAGAGAAAGACGTTTTGAAAAGTTGTGTTCAGCTCTCAGTACGTTTGTAGCTTCTAACTAAATCTCTGTGGTTGGTAGTTTAGTTTCTATATGTGGTTTATCTTAGATTTGATGATAAAAATAGCCTAGGAGAGAGACATCTGTAAAATCATAGGAAGGTGGACAATAGAAACAGTGAGGGGTTATGGTGTTTCGTCTGTGGCACATTCTGAACAGCCCCCAATCTTTTTATACTGTTCCCTTTAAAACAACAAATGCGACCACAGTGGGATAAAGAGAGAATTGACAGATAGATTGCTGAAGTCGGCCTGTCATCCCGGCAGATGGGACGGAGAGCGAGAGAGAGACCCAGAGTGACCAGGACAGGACTGCAACGCTGCACAATGCTGACCTATATTACATCCACATCCTCCACGTGCCCATACTACCATGTGACAGGAGGCATTTCAATGACTGGGCTGTGGATGACAAATTGAGCAGGGTCTTTGACTCTTGGAGCTACATGTCTGTGTTAAAGTGGAGCAGCAATATATTTTCGTCCCCCCACCCCCTCCTGATAACGCTGAGTGAGATTGGCTGTCTACCGTCACACGTGGTAGAGACACGCAGGAAAAACTGTTACGCACAAAGACGGGCTCACGTAATAGGAGCTGAAAAAGAAATAAAAAGATTTGTGCTGTAGTGTTGTAATTTCCTTTTGTTTTATAAAAGTGGTATCGGAAAAAGTATCGTTTAGGAACCGGTATCGAAGTCATGGTATCAAAAGTTTTTGAACGATACCCAGCCCTAACTGTTCCCCTGGGAAAATATACCAGACCCTGGGGTTTAAACAAAAGTATAACTATTCAATCAAAGATAATATCCTTAAGTGCCATTCCTTCCACCTACAATCCATTAGAACATCCACTACTAAGTTGCTTTGCCAATGCATAATATGATAAATGCACTGCTGAACTGAGTAATGTGTTCAGTGACACTTAAGATATCACCTATGTGTCCTAAATTGGCTCCGCTGATTATAACTTGGTTAATGTGCACTTTGAGTGAGGCCAGAGCAGTGATTACTTGGACAGATACGAGTTATATCTTCTCACTGTATGCTGTGATAAACCACTGATTTGATTTCTTTGTCGTCTGCTGAGTCCTGCTAAAGGTTGCCTCAGATACTGCAGAGGAACTGGGCCAGTGTTTTCATCTTTTTATGCTCTTACTTCCTTGCTCCTTCCTCTCATTAAGAGACTTCTAATATGTATTAATCCTGCAGTGGTAAATAACCTGCCTTTATAGCTGGTTATTGTAGTGGATTACAAGTTGATCATTCTTGCACTGCGATCATCAGCCACATCAATCACCTCACTTAAAAAAAAAAAACAACTAGTAAATATCCTTTACTTACTGTATAATGAAACAATGCAACAAAAATATGACAAAAAAACAATAAAACCTCAAACAGGATTAAAATCTATAGCTCAAATATTACATAAAACTGGAGGAAGTAAACTAATTCAATGTGACCTGCTGTTTATGGTACCAGATTAACACTTTCATAATTTCCAATTTGAGCCTGGATTTAACGATGCGAGAGACCGGTTTATCCATGAGATGGCGGGTCACAGTTTGTACTGTGGATGCCAGTTCAGCTGTATATGAAAAGGATGACGGCAGATGTTACGCAAGCACCTTGACCAAAGTACCACATCTGTAGCAGAAATGCCACAGAGAGGCTGCAGGGAGGGAACCTCCTAGATGTCAGTTGTGCCAAAGACATCAAACTGCTTAGCCAAGTGCCAAGAAGTGAAGTCAGCATTTTAACGTCTGCCGCAATATAATCCCAGTAAAAGTCAGTTAAACACGGCCAAAGATTTTCCTGCAGACATTAAGCTTGACGACTAGGCACACCTACAACCACAAACAACCACGTCTCAAGACGTTTAAATTACGGTAGTTAAAAGTTAAGCATCTGCCTGGCAACACCACTATAATCAGTGTGGAAATCAGCACCAGCTGGATGATGGCAGATTGGGTCCGTGTTTTCTACTATGACAGTTTGTGAATTTTGCTGAGATGCATTTAACAACATTTTGTCAATGTCAGTCTTTATGGTTGCGAGTGTGTTCACAGGGTCCACTGTGTTGTTACATACTGTCATCTGTCTTTTGATATCAATTTAAATACTGTTTTTATGAGATCACTAACACTATCTTGGGATTTCTGCTCTACTTAATGGATACCCGATGCAAATGTAGTACTCTATATCAGGCGTTTTGGTAGGTAAACAAACTATCATGTGGAACACCGACTCATTTTTCTGAGTAAAACCGTGACCTCAGTTGGCAAACAAAGCTTTATTTGCTGCCCTGACTAGCTGCATCCAACTGGTTTAAACATAGACAGTGGTCATACAGAGGACTTCAGCTCCAGGAAGTGGGGCAAGTATTGCCGCATGACCAATATATTACATCATTCTGACAACCTTTAGATGATGCCATATGGCATTAATGTTTGAGGAGAAACCGAGCATTGTCTGCACTCACTTAATGTTAACACGGTAACAACATTAAACACGATTAAATGATCAAGCAGATTACAATACTACATTGTAAACAAACAACCCACCCAGAGCCTTGAGAGGGGGAAATACTGCAATGTCGAAAACTGAAAGATTTGCATTGATTATGATTGAGTATTCCCTCCTGCCTTCCCACTAGACACCAGGCAGAAACTCTGCCTTTTCTGAGAAAGCAGGAATGAAAAGACTAAGGGCAGATTACACAGCACATCACATTCCTCCCCACCCCCATACATCCCAAAACAGAGACGGCCATTCTCTGAGTCACAATGAACACTGTTATCCTGAGTCACACACTCTGATCCCATTACAATAGATTTGATAGTGTTGGTGATGCAAACTCAAAATCAAATCATATCCTCTGCTATTTTTAAATCAGGGAGGAGGATGTGAGGTTGCATTCTGCTGAATAAATTAACAAAAGTCACAGGGTGGTGGATGGATACTGTAGATGCAGGTAGACAGTTTGGAGAAACTGTGTAGGTTTCCTTTTTCCTCTCAACTATTTTTATGGCATCTTTGCTGCAGTGGAGAGCAGCAGGGAAAAAAAAAAACTATTTGTGCAGCTCCTGCTTTTACATGTTCCTTTGTTAACTTCCAGCACTCCAAATATGGTAGTGGGCCTAGTTTTGCAAAAGAAAATCAAGAAACACCACATTTTGATGATTAAAAATGTGTAAGAGTCTACATGTGCAACTGTTATGTGTGGCCCTGACATCTAGAGCTGGAAATCAGCAGATGGTCTGAGCAGAAATATGTTGAGGTGAGAATGGGGTTAGGCTCCAACTAAAACCAGAAGTCTGCAGAGTCAGTAATCAGCTAAAGCAGGAGCGAAGCAAAAACGTTTTCAGTTTCTGTTTGAATGAATCACAATTAGTGTAACAGTTAAGTAAGATCAACAAGCAAGCACCAGTTAAGTGGCTAAAAGGTCAAAGCCACGCTAAGATGACAACACCTCAGTGACCTCAAAGATGACAGTGTCAGGGGAAAAGTCTAGCCATGTAATGAGTTCATTCGCCTACGTCATTTGCTTACATTACCTCTAGGTTTCCCTGTGTGACACATGTCTACCAACTGGAAGCAAAAGCAGAGGACAGATAAGGTTCAGAAGTTAGAGTTCCCATTCACACAAACTGACTACTTGATTGCCTAGTAAACAAGTCAGCCTCACTACTTATTGACTAGAGAAGTAAACAAGAGCACATTAGCCTACATTAAGATAGTCTTTAAGGGTAGAAAGGCTCAAAGTATTGTTTTTGGAGTTTGTTTTGGTACCATAGTGTCAAATATACACTTCATATACTGTCATATCCACATACCTCAAATATAAGCAACCTGTTATTAATAATTCTTTATTTATTCCAGCACTTTTGCACTTTGTATTTATTGCAATGCCTTACTGTATTACTGTTTACAATCCTCATAGAGCGGTTTGTTTACATGTGTGTATGTACTTATGTGTACGTATAGATGTAGGAGTTTTTTTAGCTAAAAAGAGATGCCACAGGTCACAGTGACAGTTTGAATGAGGGCTGTAAATGTGGTATGTGACTTGAATCCACACAGTATGGCTGACCCCTTCCTGGCTAGTAAACCCACAGTGTGCTGGTAATTCATTAGCTGGTCCACGCCTCCACAACAACCTTCATGAGGAGCTGAGGGCAGCAGAGACTGTTGATACTTTTAAAAGCAAACTAAAGACCCAACGTTACCTTTTTGGTCTGGCTTTTAAGTGAGCATTATTTATTTTTTATTCATCAATGTATTTGTCTGTCCATTTATCTATGCATTTTAGCCCGTTTTACTGCTTGGTGTTCCTCACTGAAAGAGATGTATGATATAGTTTTCCTCAGTAAAGGCTGTTGTTATTTTATTAAATACAAATCCAATTATTGCTTTGTGTGAATTATGTGAAGCACTTTGTGTTACATTTTATATTTATGAAAAGTGCTTTAGGCTACAAATAAAGTCTGATTGACTGGTTGATTGACTGATTGACTGATTGATTGATTGATTAGTTCCCAGGTAACGATTCAAACGCCCAAAACAAAAACCATAAAACCATAAAAATATACGCACGGCGCAGTGAAATGTACACTATAGACGCCATTTTAAGAATGTCTGGAAGGCGTCGGCAAGGAGAGAGAAGACGTTGGCATAAGTTAGAGTTGAGAGATATCTCACCTTTTCACATAATGTTTTCACCTGTCCCTCCGACAGCTGCTTGCATTCGTTAAGTTGCTCGATCCACTGATCAAGTTCTTTCGTAAACGGCTTTTCGTCCATTTTTGTGTGTTTTCGGTGTGTTCGTTTGCCGATACGTTATCGAATTTCGGTTAGAAGTCGTCCCACAGATGTTCTAGTATTTTCCGGAGCTTACAAGAGCACCACAGAAGGTGCTAGCGTGTCTCTTGTTAGTATACGCATGTATGTGCTCTGTCCGCCAGATTGCTATGATTTGACTGAAAACTGAATAGAGACGTCAGTTGGTGATCCACCCATGATGATCCACCCTGGAATTTACTCTCCGCAATAAAAGACCGCATTTCCGGTGATGACCTTCTAAATAAAAGCATGTGGATTTTTGTGCTACTTTTGTGCTACTCGGAATCAGTTTTATTGGCACATAGCCTATGTGTACATATACAATTAATTTAAAGATGCTCTCGATGTACTTGCACACAGTTCAAGAACAGAAAAGATAGAAATTAACATAGAGCTTGAAACAAGGACAACAAAGCAAACAAACTACTATATAACGAATAACTAATTTGTAGGCTACATATATAGTGTCTATGTTATAATTCTACACCTATTCCAGAGACTTACAGTAACATTCTGATTAATAATACAAAATATAACTAACAAATAAATAGTTATGTATAGGTCAAGATAAGATAAGATTTTATTGAACCTAGGGGGGGGGGGGGGGAATTCCCAAGTTATCCAGCAGTATAAACTAATTAAAATGAGCTCCACCTTTACTAGCTGCAACATTCAAGCAATGCTTACACATTAGTGCATTCATATTTATAATTCAATTAGGCCTATATGATATACATTGTTCTGCAGTTCTGAAATGGACTGCATAATGGGTAGCCTACTTTTACTTTTAGTGTTTTAGGTATATTTTGATGTAGGCCTACTTTTATATAATACTTTTGAAAACAATATATGCAAGTAATACAAAAAGAACATGTAGCTTAATAGATTCAATTTAAAACAAAGTTCTTAATGAAATTGTTTTTTTTATATATATTTTGAGAAGTGATTTAACAGCAGCTTGGTTCAGGACTATTCACTACAGTCTGTAATGGGCCCATAACTAATATCACATAATACTCCTGTCCCCACCCATTCAGTTCAGTCTGGATATAGTCCTTCCTGTCAGTCTAATATCCACAAGACAAGTGTAAAGGAGGTGTAATTGCTCCAACTGTAGCCACGAAAACACCAGAATTTAACACTTCCTTCAAAATAGTGTCTGGAAAGTAACTAGCCTAAGTACAATTGTATTGACAATATGCTATTTTCTACTTCTCTACATTTATTTAAGAGCTACAGTTACTTTTCAAATAACAATTGTACATACTAAATTATCAGTTTATAAAATATGACCCAAGGTTCCGGATTACAACATTAGCATTATCATGATTTCAGATTGCAATTATACAACAATGTTGAAGTAAAAAAGATGAGGCAGGATATAGATCTGTTAATTAGGTTTTATTTGTCGACTTTTCAGAACAAGCATGGACTAAAAAAAAATAAAATAAAAAATAAGGCTTTGTACATATGATTCTCTGTCTGGAAGTGCACATTCCCTGTTTATTTATATAATATAATATGTTTTCTATTCTTTATTCTTTGTTTTGTGCAAAGTAGAGTATGTTGTGTGTGGACATTGGACCAGAAGCTGTGGATGAAATTACTTTTGTATCGGTGTCCTGAGATGGGCCATTTAGTGGCATGACACAAAAATAAAAAAGCATTCATTAATTAATTCATTCACCACTTAGCCTGTATACATTTTAATACAATATGAACCACTGAATATGTTTGTTGTGTTTTCTGGACATTTGCCCACACTGGTTCTAAAAGAAGTAAAATAACAAAAACAAAGAGTTGATTTGCAGTCGACTGAATTCCACATGGATACCGATGGATGTGAATTCAATTTTTATTATGAATAATGAAAATTAAGAGGGGGTAGGATTGGAAAAGTTCTTAACTTCTTCCTACCCCTTTTGAACAAGAACAATCCTATAGTTGCTTATTTGTGGCTTGTATGTTGCTGATGATCTCGTTTGTTTTTCTTTTTTATTGCTTACAAGTTTTACTTTGTGTTTGTAAATAAACTGACTAAATAGAATAAAACATACATTAATAGTTCACTAGGCTATACTAATAATCAGTATGACGTTTACTTGCTTATGAAATGTGGTTTAATTCCTTCAAACCATAATATTACTGGTTGGCTGAGGCACAAAAACTGAGAGGAAGACCCCGTTTGCAGTCCAGCTGTATTTATTCACAGGATGCGTCCATCTCATGCAGCCATATTAACAGTGCAAGTCTGGCCCAGAAAAAGAAGAAAAAAAATGAAGAGAAAAAATAATTACCAAAAGAGAAACCATGGGTAACCTAAATGCAAACTGTGCAAAACAACAAGTAAACCCCTGCACAGGCTAGGGACCTGTGCCAGACACTTTTTAGGGGTGCTGTAAGTAGAGGTTGACAGAGGTCACTTTAAAATGAAAAACATTGTGCTGCGTAAGAAAAGTAAAAATACATCAATCTAAGTGAATGCTCTAGTGACTATGCGTGTGTGCGTTTAGGCCTACACAAACCCAGCTACAATATATTTCCTGGTCCATTTTGCCCACCATTCATAATGCAAACCTCAGTCTATGCCAACAAAAAGACGCCACACATTAAACAAAAGCAGTGATCAAAGACTGAATCATCTGAGCTGCCTTTCAGGGCCACTCACTGAAGAATAGAGACATGTATCATGTTAATTAATAATTATCGTATCTTTAACTAAACCTATCAGGTCCCTTTGTAAATATGATGAAACACCAGGCAAGATGAAAGAGGGTGACAAATGGCAGAGGCAATATGATTAAATTAAACAGGAGGGAAGGTCGCTTTGACTCAATGTTCAACTGCTGGCACACAACCCTATGATTGGCAGGTTATTTTTAAAGTGTGCAGACTATTGATTATGTGCAGAAAAGTGCTCTTGTCATTTACAACCATCAAACTTAAGCCCTACATTCAAAACAGTGTAGTTAGCTAAGTTATACCCACTATTGTCTTGCAGATTAGTCATCATCTTTGTTATCAACAATCTGTTATTCCTCAGCAGCAGTTAATACACTATCCCTCTGAAATAAAATACAAAATGAATACATTCTTCCCTTTGGTTCAGCTCTTCTAAAAGAAATCAAATCTATTTTCCTCCTGCAGCAATCACACAGTCCCACAGAGGATGTGTGTGTGACTCTCTCAATAAGTTGGTGATTTTTCTGTTTTCCTGATTAAGCCTTTTCTGCAGGAACAAATAATCCTTATGTTCAAGAGCGCTCTCCTCATAATGGAAAATCTCTGTTTGCAGGCTCACAGTGAAAACAGGCAACTACATTGCATTCCCCAGCCATCTAACTCCTGACAAACCTCATCAAGTTTCAAGTCTCTTAAACAGTGACCCTGTGGCCTTTTTTAGATCATGATAAGCATTCTCTGGATCGTTGTTTTCCACATTAACATTTCATCAATTACTTTGGAAACGAGCTCACCCGGCTGTCGGATTGTTGTAGCCCTGGGCAGTGGACCGGCCAAGCGCCCAACCTGGCACACCCCAATGGCTCATTCACCCTTATGTGATCGGCCTGCATTTAATTTGATGATGTATTAGGGTATATATATATATATATATATATATATATATATATATATATATATATATATATATATATATATATATATATATATATGTGTGTGTGTGTGTGTGTGTATTATATGTAGCAAAAAGTGCATGTGTCCCTGTGCAAAGTGGAAATAAATAAGTCTTAAAGTTGTTTCTGCGTGTGAATGGCTCACACTACACACAACAAAGTGGCATCTACAATTTAGCAAAATGTAAAAATAGATAAAGAAAGATAATATATATTTTTAACAGGTAGACTACACAGTTGGTCAGCTTTCATCATTTAGCTTTACCCAACCCCGTGCATGTCTCCAGTGATGACAGAGTGTCCCAAATGTTTGTTGCAAGTTATGCGAGTGACAACATGTTGACCATCACTGCATAAAGAAGCAGGAGACAACAGAGGCAACACAATACAAGAGCTTAATCCAAAGTAACATAACTCTCAGCTGCACTGTGGTGGGACGGAGCCAGTGTGACCTCCAACATGCCATTAAGGATATGCCAAGATACATGATTATTTTATAATCACCAATCAAATGACTGCAGTTTATCAGTGCGCCTCATTGTTGTTGTTCCCATTTGGTAATGAAAGATATTTGGGTACCTGCTGCTGCTGCTGTTCAACATCTAAATTTAAATTATCTGTGTATGCCAAGGAGGTTTGGATAAAAGCCCTTTTAGGCAAGCTGATGCAGACTGCATGTGATGCTGATGCCAAGCTATCAGGACAAAATGGCTGAACCCTCTTGTAAACAACACAATCAGAGATATGTTTGTCTGCAATGTGGCGGAGGATTAGATCATGACAAATGGGTGGTTTTGGATAGTTGGTTGATGATACTGTTTGTGATGTCAGAGGAAATGAGGAGAACAGAACCAGTTAGAATCCTAGACGCTATGGGACAGAGACCCATTGTGCGTCTCCCCCCCAAAAAACAATAGTTGATTTGTATAGCAATAGCTTTTTAAGCGGTGCATTGTGAAGTCATCTGATGATTACCCTCTGCATAACCTTGAGAAACTCCAAATAAGGAAATACTGCAAGAGACAGATACAGGTTATTTAGTAGTAGTTTTAGATACAGTAAACTGTAGATGTGTGAATTATTATGAACGTATACATGTATACAAATAAGACAAGTTGAAACTTATGACCACTTTTATAAAAGTATGATGTCGCAGTCATGACAAATCAATATAGAATTGCAGGTTAAACGTGAAAAAGCAATTTGGCACATAAATATAGGCCTACATAATACTACATACACAAATACATATAAACACATATAGAGATACAGATATGAAACAAAAAAGAGAGGGAGTAACAACCTCTACCTTTCTCTTTTTCTCTTTTCATTAGCATGCATTATTGTGTCTCCAGGATGTGGATTTTGGTTTGGCAAAGGCATGTCCTGCCCTACTCTGCCTCTGATTGTTTTGTCCTGGTATTTTTAGCTTGACCAATCTCACTCCTCGTGCCTATACCTAACCAATCCAACAAACAAAGGTAACAAGTACTAGCCAATCAGAGGCAGAGTAGGACGGGTCATGACTTTGCAAATCTAGGAAAGGCAAATTTGCCTCCAGGATACCTGAAACCATGACAACAGCAGATTCCTGTTCCCATCTAATATCTTGAGCTCCATCTGGTGTCGACAACAAGAAGTCCAGGGTACTCGTCCTTAGGAAGAAAACGAGAGCAAAAAGCCTTGATAGAGGAAAAAAATAACTTTTGTGCTACACTCCATTATAGTCCACAAAACATTAAGTTTGAATGTTTTTGTTAAATGAAAGCTTAGCATAAACAATAATAAAGTATCCTGAGTTTAAAACGTGTTGCCTGCATGTCTGCATATTTCAGCCACTTTTGTCTTTTATTTCTCTATGTCTGCATTTCAGCATATCAGAAGCTGAAATCTATGTTTTCAGTTTTTCAAGCGAGGTGCTTCCAACATTTTCTATTATGCATCTTTAACGTTTTGTCTTGTCCTTTCCTGTCTTCTCTTTGCTCTGTTTTGTTCATTTCAGTGCCACCTTGCACACTTTGTATTTGCGGTGTGGTGCAAAGAGAACTTTAAACTCTGTGTGTGTGTTCTTGTTTAACTACATTTGTGGGGTCCAAAAACCGGGAATACAGTATACTTATGGTGTCCAGACAGCCTTGTGGGGCCAAAATGCTGGACCCCACAAGGTTAAAGGGCTGTTTGAGGGTTAAGACTTGGTTTTAGGATTAGGGTTAGAATTAGGTTATGTTAGGGTGAGGGTAAGGGTTAAGGTTAGGCATTTAGTTGTGATGGTTAAGGTTAGGGTAAGGGGCTAGGGAATGCATTATGTCAATGACGGGTCCCCACAAAGATAGTGAGACGCACTGTGTGTGTGTGTGTGTGTGTGTGTGTGTGTGTGTGTGTGTGTGTGTGTGCGCGCGCGTGTGTGTGTGTGTGTGTGTGTGTGTGTGTGTGTGTGTGTGTGTGTTTGTGTGTGTGTATTAACATTTGACAATACTCTCTGCCTCTGATACTCAGGCTTCACCCAGGGTTGGCTAGAACTCCTTTGTTTTCATTCCTCACTAATACATGCTGTATACACGTATTGCTACAAAAAGCCTTGTTGTTGCATCAGTAATGAATAATGAATTGCAACTCACAGTAATCCACAGTATTTGCATTTGGTTTTGTGCTTCTCCAAAGTTCCACATGCACCCTTTCTGTAAAGATTGTGAGAAGCTTCCAAAACAGCATTTATATAAAAACAGGAGCACTCTGTTACCACATCAGACACAGAAACACTGCATCAGATTGTGTTCTAATAATCAATGATTTGTTTTAAAGGATCAGTTCACTCAAATCACCAAAAAACAACAATGGTATCTTGCCATACAGATTTCAATTTCTTGGATTTTTGCCAACACCCCAAACAATGCAATATAGGTGGAGGACATTTTTCTTTGTGGTGATCCAACAATTGAAAAATCACATTTGAAAACCCTCACTGTAGCAATTTTCACAGTTTTGACACCAATATACTTTTGTTGGTTTCTTCTTTAACCTGGGCGGACCAACCAATTTAAGACATTGACAATGAGAAAGAAAAGTATTACATATCAGCTTAATATCTGTCCCTTACATATTACCCCAAGGCTGAGTGGACCCATTGGTAGGACACATAATTTGTGTTACTAATAACTTGTGTACGTGGTTTATCTTTATCTCGTCCTATGGTCCTCTGTTAGACACATTGTTTTATACTGGAATTAAGACATCCTGCTCCAGATAACCAAGTGATAGGCTACATGATAACAAGACTACGAGTCTGCAGCCACAGTAGGGGCTATGTGACTGTGGTTGTGCTAAGGCACAGTGGGGCTTTGAGCAAAATTCTAACATGCTCTTAATGACAAAGTTAACATGCTGATGTTAAGCAGGTATAATGCATGGTAACATTTGCCAATTAGCACCAAACACAAAGTACTGCTGAGGCTGATGTCCAAATACCTGATTATGGTGCCAGTGGAAAAACAAGTCATCCTGTGGGGGACATGAATGTTTTTAGCAAATTGCATGGCAATCCATCTGATAAAATGACAGACCATGCAGCAAAAAAAAAACACCTTCCTGATGTGAGCATGTTTAGTCACACACCATCTTAGGAAATCTACCGGTCTTATTTTGTCCAGATCCAATGACGGCATAATTTTAATCCATTTAAACTTCACTACCGCCACTGGAATCACCATTGCCCTTCACAGATCCTAAAAGTTGACCGAGACACTCCAACGTACTGCAGGCTTGACCGACTGCCCAAACACTCAAACACTAGTCAGCTGCGTAATTTAATTACGACCAGCGCCCATGCAGATGTAATGGAACATCACAGGTCTAATGAGCCAGTTAGCTTGTACCATCTTAAAGCCTCGCTTCTCATTAGCACTGATGGCATCAGTACACGGTGATGACTCATCACGGCCCAGCCCCAACATTCAGACTGGAGTCTTCCAGCCGAAACATGCAGGTTTCTGTGGTGACTAATGGGTCATTAGAGTAAGTGATGAGTTAGGTAAAAGGCCTAAGTGACCCCTCCATCCGCAGAACATGAGGAAGAGAAAGGGAGGGAATGATGTCCTTGATGTGATTTGATGCCTGCTGCAAATTTCCTTCGGGATAATAAAGTTTAAAGTGGAAAGTTGGAAGTTGAAGTTGAAGTTAAAATTGAAGCATACTGTAAGTCACAATAATGTTTAACCAACACACTTTGTGAATGCTAAAGGAAATACTGATATTTTAGACTGAAGACTGAACCTGTTCAGCTGCAGGGTAGACATGACAATGAAACAATTCACTGCATTATTGCCAAAACAGGCCCACTATGCAAATGAAAACATTCTTTTGAAATACATACAGAGCTTCCATTGTAACAGAAATGGACATGAATAGTTGACATTTAATTATGAAATATTAGCCAGATGCAACAACAGGTGAGCTTTGTATGTCATTATAGATCTGTGATGAAAAATACTGTGTGTTAGGTATCACTTTTAATGCATTCTGCATGTTATACTGTATCTGTAATAACTTCCATGTGGTTGACAAACATTTCTGTTTTAAATTTCAAAGTTTCAGTTAGGACCCAGAAGGAGAGTTTAAAACTAATTATTTTGCAGAATTATTGTGTACGTTCCTGACTAGATCTGTCTTAATTAAGTTTGTTGTTATTAGACAGTATATTCATAGGTTTCAAAGTGTCTCTACAGAAGGTTTTAGACATTTAAAGTTAAGTTTCACTTAACTTAAAGCATATGTTTATATCAAAGAATTTAACTATTGCATATTTAGTTATCAATGCATAAAATAAATCATGATTTCCAAAATCATCAACTACATTAACATTTTCTAACCTGGTTAACATAATGAAGAATCATTTCAACATATATCATATCATATCCTGTTGTTAAAGCATTTAAATGTTCATACACTCACACATTATGACCTATTATTTCCCTCAACTGTGATCATACCATATACAGTATGTTGCTATATTATAGAAGGGATGGATAAAGAGAAACACTCAGTATCTCAGTGAAAGAAAGTAATGCACAATTTCTCTGCCCTTTCTATTAAAAGCACCTGAGCTCAGCAGTGATAATCTCTTCCTGCCTATTTCTTGCTGGATCCAGGCCTTTGTCCAGCTTCTGACTGATTGACAGACAGACAGACAGACAGACAGACAGACAGACAGACAGACAATTACAAAACAGACAATTACAAAACAAACTATTACTAGTTAAAGAAGAATACAACTGTTCCATAGCTAATTAAAAACCTGAAGACCACTTTCTTAGTCCTCCATCGGCCTCCATGATTACATTTCATATCAGTATTTCCCATCTGATAAAAGAGAGTTTTCTACTGGTGATGAAATCCCATAAATAAACCTGTTTCCGCTCCCAAGAGCCTAGATAGCATCATGCAAATGTGTTTTGCATTACTTAAAGAGCATGCTTTTCATTCCTGGCTCTTGAGGGGAGCCAGAAAAGACTAACGCCAGCCCTTTTGTCTATGTGTGACCTACATTCTCTCAATAGCTAAATGCTAACAGGGCAGTGGGTCTATTGATAGCCACAATCTGGACTCGCTCTGGGAAATGGTCAACAGAATGATTAAACTAGATTAAATAGACACTTATATTTGCTGGGGCTTTGAGTGGGATTTCACTGAAACCCTGCAGTGGGATGATGCTTTAGTTAACTCAGTGTGTGAGTCACAGTATTGAGCTGTGTCATGTTGATTCTGGTCTTGGTCAATTTCTGCAACGATTTCTGCCATTTCAAAATCTTAAAAGAAGAACAGACAATAAAGTCTGCAATAACTTTACCAGATGCTTTACATGCATATCACATAAAACAGTGTAATGAAGCTGTTTACATCATTCTATAAAGTTTCACTCTACTATTTTTCTGCTTTAGGCATCATTTTCAGTGGAAATCCTAAAATTATGACAGAATACATTAGGGCTGCAACTAACAACAATTTTCATCTATTAATATAGCCTTTAAATAGTGAAAGTACTGCTGTAGTAGTAGTGAAAAACATTTTTTTATTACATTTTCATAAAGCCCAAGGCGATGTCAAACTGCTTATTTTGTTTGACCAACCATCCAAAACCTAAAAGTATTGAGTTTATTATCACATAAGGCAAAGAAAAGTAGCAAATGCTCACAATTGAGAGGCTTGAATTGGAAAATGTTTGGCATTTGAAAAATGAAAAAATACTAAAACAATAAATCGATTATCAAAATAGCTGGCAAGTGCTTTGACTGACAATTGATTAATCAACTAATCGTTTCAGCTCCAGAACACATACTATGCATCCATAATTTCACATTATCTATAATCTGTATACAAGTGTTTAGTGTGTGTGCAACTGTACTAACAGAGTAAAAATTGTGAATTTCCCCTCACAGGATAAATAAAGGCATGTCTTCTTCTTCTTCTTCTTCTTCTTCTTCTTCTTCTTCTTCTTCTTCTTCTTCTTCTTCATACTCTGATTTGAGTACTCAACATGTCATTACTGATTTATGAAGGTGAATTCAACCCCCTATCACTACTTGATCAGTCCATATTTTTTCTGACAAATGAAAATGTTAATCATTTTACCGGGATAACCATGCAGGCAATGTGCATAAACTACAGATGGATTATGTAGATGTAAGATAAACCACTTACTGCTGAATAGATTATTAGACTGGTGCACATTAATTTACATTTTCACCTGTCATCCGTCCAGAAGTCAAGGTGGGGTGATTGTACTAGGTAGATGACAGCTTGCATTGTCTTTAACAGACAGACTTTTCCCCATGCACATCGCGAGATGGATGACATGAATGATAATGTTAGTCCATTAAAATGAAAACATGTTGTACGTCTCTTCTCCACTTCACTCCACTGTCACTGCTGCATTAACCTCACCGAATGTTTGCAGCTATCTTATGAATTATGTGATCCAGTGCAGATATTTAGGGCCAGCAACTCAGTATTTATCTCATCTCTACTGTTATTCTTGTTTTTATTTTAATTATTATTTATCTTGGTGGGTTCTTGACTCTAACTTTGCCTGCAACCTGTGTTTCATTCTCACTGCCGATGCTGCTAAGACACCTGAGTCACCCTACGGGGATAAAAATCATATTCTTATCTTATCTTGATGCTATTACCATGACACCAGACAAAGTTGTTGGAGATGAGACCCACCACGGAGATGAGACCCGCCACGGTTGTGTCGTCTGCAAACTTCCTTCAGCAGCAAGCACATCGTGAAGTTTTGCGGACGACACAACCGTTGTGGGTCTCATCTCCAACAATGATGAGACCTACTACAGGAGGAGGTCAACCAAATAATAAAAAATGTATCTAAAAAAAAAAAAGGAAGGAGGTCAACCAACTGGCCACATGGTGCAGCGGAAATAACCTCTTCCTGAACGTTGACAAGACCAAGGAAGTGGTTTTCATCTTTAGTTTTCTCTACTGTTTGATTTTGCCTCACATTTGAACTATTTAGAATGTATTACTGTATTGTATATATTACTTATATTTCTTTATATTATTTGTACATATTACTTATCTTTTTTTATCTTTATTTGTATATATTTCTTATCTTTTATATTTCACTTGTATTTTCAATTGCTCTGTATGTCTGGCACATGTTGCAGAATTGACAATAAAGTTGACTTGACTTGATCATTGTGTGCAATGCCTGCATACTATGTGTATATGCATATCTCTTTATATGTGTGATAAATGCAATGTACAGTTAGTCACTAAGGTCTGCAGTCACATTGTAATTACCTAAGAGAATATTATAAGAATATCACAGGCTAGAGTAACTTTATAAGGCTGATAATAAGGTCCCTATATACAATCTCAAGTGTGAGTATCACATGCACTCTAGTATTTGTCACTATCTCTTTAATAAACATTGGTGAGGACAAGTGCCTACCGGGCACAGGCCCAGGGGCCCAAAGCGTCTGAAATGACTTATTATTTCTTTGAAAAGACAAAGAAAACATCTCATCTGATATTTAGTTGTGTAATATTTTGTTTATCTTGTGTTTACACAAATAAAAGCCTTCATCACATTTTCTGTGATGGTTTCCTATAATATTTGGTACAGTGTACGTGGACTTGCTGTAGCAAGAGACGAAGAAATGAAGAATTCAGGCTTGAGCCCCCTTGCCCTCTCTTCTCCTCTAGCATGAACAAAATACTGAAGTTTAAGTATAATTTCCAACCAACGGCAGAGGTAAGGGATGTTACACTCATACAATTTAGGGACTAATATCATACAGGTATGTTAATAGCTGCATGGGATTAAAAAGAAAAATGCCTTAATACAAGTATCCCTGTTGACAAATACATCCACTGAATTCCTGCATCAATTTAATATTTGCCCCATATTTAATATCAAGCTATATACTGCACCTTAATGTACTTTATCTTTTGTTTATAGCTTACATTTATCATTTGTTGTATATATTGCATTTTTGACATTGTATTGTTATTTATGTTAAGCACAGCAGGCTACCGGAAGCGGCAACAAAGCATTTTACTGCACAATGTAGAGATATGTTGAGTAGGCCAGGCTATGTGACAAATAAAACTAAAAACTAAAAACTTGCATCACAGAAATACTTTAAATTCATGTTGGAATATTGTAACGAAATAGTGTCTTTATGTTGAATTTATGTGACCTGGTTCCGACATTAAAATTACTACATGTATATCACACAACAACTGTTTTATATGCCTCTATGTTATGATGACAGCTGCTTAACTTTGGCTTGCAGTAGGCTTTATGAACATATTCTTTTTTTTGAGCTATTGATATAAGATGTAGGCTATTTTATACCTCACACCAAAATAATTATAGTTGGATTATATTTTTGGAACGTTATGATAAACATCTTTTTAACAACTGACATAAAAGGGCTGTACCTCTGCTGGCCAGCACTGTAAGCTACCGACGTCACCAAAAACAGCTACCTAGCTGTTAGTTGTTTTGGGAGAAGAAGAAAAGGGTTACAAGCGGAAGAAACACCAG
This sequence comes from Zingel zingel, assembly GCA_023566125.1. NCBI lineage: Eukaryota > Metazoa > Chordata > Actinopteri > Perciformes > Percidae > Zingel > Zingel zingel. The sequence continues at coordinate 11,523,294 of CM042328.1, read as the reverse complement.
ATTTGGTTTCGGATAGTATTCGGTCTATGGTCCTGCCTTAGTTTTTAAAATACATTTTGAACAATGTCGACCCCGGCAAGGAGACGGCTTATGAGAGATTTTAAAAGGTACCGCAACGTTTTGGCAGTCATCTCTTCTATTTGTGTGTGTAGCTAGCAGCGTTAGCCGATGAAGCTGTCGGTAGCTAGCTTAGTTAGCTTAGCGTTAGCTGTTGGTGCAGAGAATACTGTAAATAGCTAGCTAAAGCTTGACTGCAGTTATTGTTATTTTTTGGTTTGTCTTTGCACATGGCATTTGTAGGATTGACAAATGCACGACTGTATATTTTGTTATTATATTGGACGATGTCCGAAGAAGGCACTTAGGTTTTATGCAGTGTTTTTTATCCAGGGAATAACGTTAAGGTTAGTCTTTGCATTTTTCCTCTCCTGACTAAAGTAAGTTTGTGTGTTAGCGTAGGTGCAACTTCGGCTAGCTGAGGTGGCTTAAATTTGGCTTCCCACAAGATTCAACAATACCTTTTGTCTAGCCTTAACTGACCCTGATTAGAAGCTTAATGTGACACGATTTATTCTAATTACTCGGTGTAGTCTGCATGCTCTGGGTTTAAATTCTGCTGCTATAAAGGTAGCCGAATCCAACCAGCCGGCCAGCATTATGGCTCAATCCCCCCTTGCAGCAACTTGGCTCACAGGTGTTGCACAACTCTGTTTGTGGTCAGGGGTGGGGGCTTCATCTCAATATTTAGGGTGGCATGATATGTGCCTTCCAACTCTTCTTAATGCGTTTTTTTTTAATTAAGTATACAATCCCAATATCCCTCTGGTGTTAACTATTATATTATCAAACATGGGCTGTGACGACGAGAATATGTTTGGGTGTGTTGGGAGAATCACACCTGGCAAGGGTCTGCTTGTAATAACTGCCATCCCCAATCTGTTGCCTTGCTTGTGTTACACACACACACACACACACACACACACACACACACACACACACACACACACACACACACACACACACACCTCTATCTGTGGAAAAAAGATCCCAAGCTATTCTACTAAGAACTGCTGTTGAAGCAGGGCAGATAAGGTGTCACTGTAACTCTACTCTGCTGTGCCAGTCCCCAGGTGGTAAACTGTTACACACTGAGGCAAGGAAAACACAAAGCACATTCCTGGATCATCCTATGTGTCCACGCCAAGGCTGGCTGATTGAACTCAGCCTTGTGTGATATTGCCTAACCTGCCTTGTTTGATCTGTAAGTAAAATTATTTGCGCAATGTGTGTCTTGAAACTGAGCAAAGTAATTGAACAGCAACATTTTTGTGTGATGTTTTGGCTTAGTACCTTGGATGTGAATTTTGTAGCTCATAAAACATCTGAATTTCTTCAGATTATATTCAGTAAAGCTTCACTTTCATTTCTTCTCTAAATTTATTTTTAGAAGCAAATGTCATTGTGAAAGCAACAACCTTTACCTTCTGTTTCTTTTTTCGATCTTATTGCTCCTCGAGGGAATTTTAAAATAAAGTTCCTGTGACAATATGAAATTTCTTGTATTTGTTGCATTTGCAACACGGACCAAAGTTGCTGTTGCACTAAGAGGAAACAGGCTATAGGCCGAAATAGTAAAGATGTGCAGAAACAGGCTATTTTGTGAAAACGTGTGCCAATAACAGCACCCCCTAATCCTAAGCCTTCTTTTCTTTTTCTTTTTAGTTTTATCGATGCAAATCAGCGCAATAACAACTTTTGAGGGCTTGCATTGGGCGGACATCCATTTTAAAGTCTTTTACAAAAATTAAAAAGTCTTGACATGAACCCAAAATATTATCAGCAAATATAAATCCACACTGCTCACTGGCCTATAGGTAAGGTAGTCACTAAGCCCATCCACAGATATAGTTAATCCTAAGGATTCAATGTGCCAAATGTATGTTTAACATTAAAACATGATTTATAACCTCATGACAACAATTATTAGGCTATTTTAATAGCTTAGTATTCTATTCAAAAAAAGGTATGTATAAATGCTTTAGGCTGCCCTACACGTTATTGTAGGCCCAGCTTATTATGAAACTTCATTTTATACCATGTATGTAGTAGTACTGATCTGTCTCTCTTTCAGTTAAGGGGTCCTTGGCTTAAAAAACGTTGAAGACCCCTGCTTTAAACCAATCACAATCGTCATGGGCGGGGCTAGGCACCACACGGAGCCCCTGTGCCAATGCAAAATAGCCTCTGGAAGGAACTTGTTTTGGTGGAAGGTGTACGTTCAAAAGTTGTTTAGAAAACTCAGATTTGACAGATAGCCTAGCTAGCTGTCTCAATTTACCCTGCAGAGATCTGAGGACCGGAAGTGGAACGTTGTGGATATAGACTAGTGTTTCTGTGTGACAAAATGCAAGTTCTCCCACTTGGAAATCATGGAGGGGTCTGAAATTGTCATTGTAGGTGCATGTCCACTGTGAGAGACATAATCTAAAAAAATAAATCCAGAAATCACAATGTATGATTTTTTTAACTATTTATTTGTATGATACAGCTGCAAATAAGTATTTCAACACCTGTCTATCAGCTAGAATTCTGACCCTCAAAGACCTGTTAGTCTGCCTTTAAAATGTCCACCTCCACTCCATTTATTATCCTAAATTAGATGCACCTGTTTGAGGTCGTTAGCTGCATAAAGACACCTGTCCACCCCATACAATCAGTAAGAATCCAACTACTAACATGGCCAAGACCAAAGAGCTGTCCAAAGACACTAGAGACAAAATTGTACACCTCCACAAGGCTGGAAAGGGCTACGGGGAAATTGCCAAGCAGCTTGGTGAAAAAAGGTCCACTGTTGGAGCAATCATTAGAAAATGGAAGAAGCTAAACATGACTGTCAATCTCCCTCGGACTGGGGCTCCATGCAAGATCTCACCTCGTGGGGTCTCAATGATCCTAAGAAAGGTGAGAAATCAACCCAGGACTACATGGGAGGAGCTGGTCAATGACCTGAAAAGAGCTTGGACCACCGTTTCCAAGGTTACTGTTGGTAATACACTAAGACGTCATGGTTTGAAATCATGCATGGCACGGAAGGTTCCCCTGCTTAAACCAGCACATGTCAAGGCCCGTCTTAAGTTTGCCAATGACCATTTGGATGATCCAGAGGAGTCATGGGAGAAAGTCATGTGGTCAGATGAGACCAAAATAGAACTTTTTGGTCATAATTCCACTAACCGTGTTTGGAGGAAGAAGAATGATGAGTACCATCCCAAGAACACCATCCCTACTGTGAAGCATGGGGGTGGTAGCATCATGCTTTGGGGGTGTTTTTCTGCACATGGGACAGGGCGACTGCACTGTATTAAGGAGAGGATGACCGGGGCCATGTATTGCGAGATTTTGGGGAACAACCTCCTTCCCTCAGTTAGAGCATTGAAGATGGGTCGAGGCTGGGTCTTCCAACATGACAATGACCCGAAGCACACAGCCAGGATAACCAAGGAGTGGCTCTGTAAGAAGCATATCAAGGTTCTGGCGTGGCCTAGCCAGTCTCCAGACCTAAACCCAATAGAGAATCTTTGGAGGGAGCTCAAACTCCGTGTTTCTCAGCGACAGCCCAGAAACCTGACTGATCTAGAGAAGATCTGTGTGGAGGAGTGGGCCAAACTCCCTCCTGCAGTGTGTGCAAACCTGGTGAAAAACTACAGGAAACGTTTGACCTATGTAATTGCAAACAAAGGCTACTGTACCAAATATTAACATTGATTTTCTTAGGTGTTCAAATACTTATTTGCAGCTGTATCACACAAATAAATAGTTAAAAAATCATACATTGTGATTTCTGGATTTTTGTTTTTAGATTATGTCTCTCACAGTGGACATGCACCTACGATGACAATTTCAGACCCCTCCATGATTTCCAAGTGGGAGAACCTGCAAAATAGCAGGGTGTTCAAATACTTATTTTCCTCACTGTACATATCAGGGATTCCTCCTGGTGAAAGATCTTGAAGTGTGTGACCCAGTGTAGTATGAAAACCACAACAAGTTCAAGACTCCTGATTTACAAGACAGCAAGTTGTGTAGTGTGAACAGTACAGTCATCGACAAATTTGAAAGTCGTGTAGTGTGAACTTGAAGCTTTATACAAACACGTAGTATATGTAGGCTAACAATGATCAATTCTGCTGATTATTTTCTCGGTCTGTAAAATGGCCGAAAAATGTCCATCCCAGAGTCCTGGGTGATGTCCTCAAATGTCTTGTTTTGTCCGACCAACAGTCAAAACGATACTCAGTTTAAAAGGATATAAAACCCGCAAATCATCACATAAGCCAATGAGAGAATGGTTGGTAGTTTTTTTTTTTTTTTTTCAATTAATCAAATGTTTAAATCATTGTTTGTTTAAAAGTTTTTTTTTTATCTAAATGAACCATTACACAGTGCTCCCCTAACCCACATTGCCCCACAAAGACTAAGAACAGTAAAATATATATTGGCTGCCCATTACTTCCACTAATGTGCTGTCTGCAGACTGGCCATTAATCCCCAGTTTGCAAGTAAAATGAAGTATTTATCAGTCTAGTAGTGAAGCTGGTGGAGCATCCCTCCACCAGCAGAGAGCCTAGGCGGTTGCGATTACAGTAAATGAGGTTAATTGCAGTGGGTCTGTCTGCAGCTAGGGACTTACTGTAGACATGGATCTACATTCACACACAGACACACAAATCAGCCCACCTTGTTTTATAGTTGTAAGCTCTTACTAAACCAACAGTCATACTAGGAGTGGGATTGTAGGCCTAAATAGTCTGTGGTGATTCTGGACCTGGCCTACATGCATTGGTGATCTGAAGCAAGACCTTTTTAATATGACACATGGTATCAGCAGCAGACCAATATGAGTAGTCAGGCTCATTTCAACACACTACCTTTTATTTGTCATGCAGGCCTGTTTTATAGCATTTACTGATCAATAGTTTAACAAACCAGAGGTTGTTGGAAACTTAATTTAAAAAAAAAAAAAAAAAAAAAAAATGTGTTGATTTGATGTCTCTGTTGCTAGGCAGTTGTTGCCGTGGTGTTTTTGCACAGCTCTTCACAGAGATCAGCTGTCAGTCGAACAGCTCGGGGCTGCTTTCTTTGTGAAGCAGAACTGAAGCTAATTATTGAAGCTAATTATTTTCATAAATGATGAATCCATTGTTGTCATTTTTGGTTGAGTCATTTGGGCTGTAAAATACCATTAAAATAAAGAAAAATACTCGTATGTTGTGTTTCTAAATGGGCTTTTAGAAAATAAAAAAAACCCAAAGGTATGCATTTTACCATGAATTGAACCTGTAGCAAATATTTTTTTAAGTAGTCAGAAGATGTATGTACCAGCTATTTTGATTGATCAATTGTTAATACAATTTATTTTATTTTACATGATTTTTCTTTGTTTCATACCACTGGGGTATAAAAAGATGTTCATACTAAACAAGTGATTTTAAGTATTCACTTCAAGCTCTGACAGTTGTCTATACTTTTACATTTAATCAACTAAGTAATTAACTGATTAAGTGAGAAACCTAATCTGCAGTTTAATCAATAAATAAATGGCTGTACCTGGATCTAGCTGTTGAATACGAATATTCATCCTTTCGTTCCTTTTTTCATATGATGGCTCAAGCAACGCTTGGTTGAACTGCCATTTTTTTAACAGGGTTTGGTGGGAGGTTCAGGGCGACAAAGACATTTACATAATAAAGTAAACAAGCCAAGTGAGCCCTCTGAGCTAATGCCTGCTAACTACTGTAGCCGAGGGTAATACAACTAAAAACACAGAGGCTCTGTGATCTGAACCAGAGTGATCCAAGATGGCTAACATACTTTCTTATTAACTTCCAACAACAACTGCAGCGTATAACGCTCCAGCTTTTACCCTTCACAATAAAAGCCCGACTTAAATTCACTTAGCGCAGGGGTCTTCAGTGTTTTTTTTAAGCCAAGGGCCAATTAACTGAAAGAGACAGAGCAGGGACCCCCTACTACATAATTGTATAAAATTGCAGTCCTGCTTTTTAAGCATCAAATCCTCACATTAGTAAAACCAACATGTTAGCATAAATCAAGTTATAAACAATCTTTGACTTATTTTCTATCGATCAAGGTATCAATCGACAAAACATTTCGTGACTATTTCTTAGGATTTCGTGTTGTTTGAGTTTCTCTAGGGGACGTTTCTTTTCTAGGTCATGCTAACTACCCAGCGCCTCCTATTTATTCCAAACACAGTGGTGTTGCTGCTGCTCCTTTTTTTTTCAGGGTTTGTATTTGTCTGTGGTGTACCCAGATTGCCGGATTATGACATTGTTGGTCAGAGGCCATTTCAGGTGAATGCCGACTCCGTGGCTACAGCTCTTTGATGCTAATGTCATGGTAAAGTAGTGCTTCAGATGAGTGTTAATGGTACAGCTTATGTAAACGGACATGTGACAGCAGGATGGGCAGTGTGCAGTTGATCCTGCAAGCCTTTCTGTCTACTGAAGTCATGTTGATACAGCAGTTCGTGTTTTGACTGATAATTATCCTGCAGTCAAGGTGTTTATTAAAATCCTCTCGCGCTCTCCCATCCTTGTTTCTCTCCCTCTCTCTTCTTTCTCCCATGTTTTGTTTTTTTTCTGCCTTTTTCCATCCTCATTTTATTCCTTGTTTTTGTCCCTTTTTTTTGTTGTTCGCCACTTTTTGCTCCCTATCTTTCTTTTCGTTTTGATCTTATGTTTCTTCGTCTCCCTTTGTTCTTATGTCTCTTCTTTCTTCTTGCTTTTCCTTGTGTCTCTTTCTTGCCTTACATGTCTCCCTCTGTCTTTCTCTTACCTTGTCTCTTTCTCTCTGTCCATCTTTCTGCCTGTCACTGTTTTTTCATGCATCTCTTTCTTTCTGTCTTACCCAGACTTCAAGAAGATCCTCCCACTGGTGTGAGTGGAGCACCATCAGAGAACAACATCATGCTTTGGAACGCAGTTATTTTTGGGTGAGTCGTACTCTAAATCCACCCTGCTGTCTTTACTGTGCCACTGTGATTCCCCCAACCCAGCCACCCCTTTTTGATTCTCGTTCTCCATGTTCACCCTGCTTTTTTCAAGTATTTTTTTATTACAGCCTGGATTTTTGGCACAGAACAGTCTGGAAAATCAGCATGCAGCGCAAGTGTTTGATAGAAGAACAGGCTGAGACACTGCTGGGACTGGAGTTGAGGGGTCAAGGGAGGTTGAGGAAGCAAGAAAGAAAGTATTGATAAAGACCAAACCAAATTGTGACTTTTTATTCGATTTGTGATATTTCTTGGTCCACAGTTTGTCGTGCAATTGAAAGGAGACAAGAAACATGCTAATTTAAACTCTTCTCAGAGTTGGGTTGATTTCCGGTTTAACTGGTCTGGTGTAACAGGTTAAACAGGTTGGATTGTTTGCAAACCGGTCGACCTGGCATTTGTCATTATGACACCTTCTAGCAAATAAAAAATAAATAAAAAAAAAGGCCCACATTAGCAACATGTCTGGCTAACTTTGCTTGAGTCCCCTCACCCCGTTAAATATAAAGGTTTTCTAAATTGTTACTGGAAAGTGGTCAACTCGGCTGTGAAGTGATTCCCAGTTCTGAGCTCCGGCGGCCGGCCTCCGAAGTAAATTTAACGCAGCATAAACACTGCAGGAAAAAAGACGTGGCTTAGAGGTTCGCTTCCTCCACCCAGTGGACTGGAGTCGCTACACTCATTATGGGCTCTCTCATCAGTCTCACTCGGGAGCAGATGAGTCAAGTGCAACACCTAGTGGTAAAATTTGGTTTACTGGTCTGGTCAGGTGTTTGGCAAAATTTCAAACCTAGCCTACTTCTCAGTTTAAAAACAAAAACAAAAGAAGCACAGAATAGTATGAAATTCAAAAGTCAAAGCAAAACATAATAAAACATCAAGAGCACAAGCTAATTAAAAGCAATAATAGAAGGTAATTAAACTCGACAAGAAGCGACAAGGTGCAACAAAAACAAACCAGAGCAACCCACTTGGGTTTAAAATAGAACTTGCTAATAGTTCCTCGCCTAATTCAAAGCCAAAGGGGAAGCTGCCAGAAATGTAAAACCTGTGGACAGCTGTTTTAATTGGCTCCTTCACACGGTCTGTGTCAATGTGAAGAGCTGAGTAAATAGAGACTGGTGTTTGTGCAGAGCACATTCTTGAAGGATTGATGGTAGTACTTGTGTTTTCTTACAAGCCATGTCTTATTGCTAACATTGGGGAATTTTTGGATATGGAAATAATTTCTTTTTTCTTCTTTCTCTGACTTCTGCAGGCCTGTGGGAACACCGTTTGAAGACGGTAAGGTCTCAATCTTGATTCATCTTGTCTATAAAGTGCAGGCTCAGTGGGAGCACATTTATCCAAAGCTCTGGCTTTGATTTAACTTCCTCCTGCACTGTTACTGCGCTGTTATTATTGTGGAGGTGCATTATTCCATCCATCTATTTCAGCCTTCTGGGCAGTGTGTTGTAATAGTGATGGTGGGTTACACACCATGAGAAATCAATCACAAACTCAAACACATTTAAAAACACTCTAACACCTATGAATAGATATTTTCAGAAAAGTACTATAGAGATTAAATTATTACAAACAGGATACCCAAGGGTCTTTTTTTTTAAAAAAAAGAAAAAAAAAGGGTTTTAAATGATCTCAATTCAAGGCCTAGAAGTACTTTTTAAATGATTTTTTTTTTTACTGTGTAATAACAAGTTGACTTGCGCTAAGTTAACTTTTGCACCCGAGGTTATGGCTCTACACACAAACACATTTGATTTGTATTGAAACGGTGGCGAGTTGAGCTGCCTTTCACCCTTTTTATACATAGCCCCCTCATTTCTATACAGTGCAGTGGGACAGTGATATACTTTTGATAAGGATATTTTCTTGTTTTCATAGATAACATAATGTGGAAAATGTACACAAGTCACATAAAATAATTAGAATAAGGTTTAATGCAATGAAATACCTTCCACTGTTGTAAATATACAATGGCGTTCAGGCCTGTTGCCTAAGGTAGCGATGAGTAGTGGAGTTCAGTCCAGGAAGTCCAGTTTTATAAAGTAACAAATCTGTGAATCATGTATAAATCTGGCAGTTATGTTTTAGATAAATGGCTGACATCAGTACCAGTAACCGGGTAGCTGAACATCCATTAGATGTGTTCAGTTGGTAACAAACTTGCAGCTCTGCTGTATAATACATACAGTACAAGAGACATATACACACACACACACACACACACATTTATGCACATATAGACACTTTTCTTGCTTGTAATTATGACTTAGGTCAGGCAAGAAAAGCGCTGACTCAGGGTTTATTGTTTTCTCTAGTTAGGCTTCTCCCTTCTTTATTCTCCTTTTTAGCCTGCAGAGTCGACATCTCTGCCTCAGTGAAGGATTAGCTTCTCCTTCCAGTCGAGCCGGCTGTATTTTTAGTAACGCAATTGTTTCTCTCGCTTTCTCTGACCTACTCGATCCTTCACATCTGTAATCTCCTCACAAAATGGCTTGTATGCGCCCCTCACACTCTCTCTCCCTCTCTCTTTGTTGTTTTGCTCTCTCGCCCTTCTCCTCCTACCCGCTCTCCCCCTCTGTTGCTCTGCAGGGACGTTTAAGCTGCTGATAGAGTTTTCAGAGGAGTACCCAAACAAGCCTCCCACAGTTCGGTTTGTCTCCAGAATGTTTCACCCAAATGGTAAGCGGTACAATTGCCCTAACACACTGATTCAACTTGTTTTATTTGTAAATAGAAATAAATGCCTGCCCTCACTTTATTCATAACCAACGTCTACAGTTAACACGTATTGGTGTATGAAGTACACTACCCTTTTTTTGCACAGTTGCTGCCTCCATTACCTCAAGGCTTCAAGTTCCTCCACATTCATACAGTTTCCTCCCATTCATCTCCTTTCCCAGTTCATAATTAAAATGAAGTAGGTTAGGTCAGTGTGCGTGTCAGTGAAGTCCAAATGGAGATTTTTTTTCTATATGTTTGTACAGCCAACATAATTGGTTTTGCAACCAGAAAAGTGTTCCATTTGGTTTTCGATTGCTTTGGCCTGCATGTTTTATGTCTTGTATTTGCTGATTACACCACATCATAAGGTCCTTTTATATATTGGGGGACTTGCAGTGTTTTTCTGTGCTGTAATGCTGTTGTCAACTGCAATGTGAAAACACAGCAAATGTGTGCATCATTTTGGAATATACTGCTAGCTTGAGAAACTGTAACCGTCTCCAGGATTCATCTTCACCATCTGTTTGTTTAAAAAGCATTTGTTCTTTCAGTCTGAGTAGAGAATGTAGGTAAATCTATCTCGGTGACACTGACACAGAGCCATAATAACTGGTGTTGTGATGTTGGTCTCAACGGTCGGAAGCTTGAGAGTGATTTCTCTCTTGTTTACCAGTTTACGCAGATGGAAGTATATGTTTAGACATCCTTCAGAACCGCTGGAGCCCCACATACGATGTGTCGTCCATACTCACCTCCATCCAGGTTGGTTGGTTTAACTGTCTTTACACAAAGCACACTCTCTGTGTTCACATGGGCCATTTGGCATCCTTTTTATTTATTTATTATTTTGCACTGCACTTGCTTCAGTTCATGCCATCTACAAATGCATGGGCCTGACATGGGATATTGTCTGTTATTTTATGCAACTCAAATGCTCATGTGAATACAACAAATACAATCATTTTCCAACAATTCACCTTAGATTTGTAGAATAAAATATGAGTGTGTGGTAGACGAGAATCCTGCATTTGTATGTATATATTTCAGATGGGAATCTTCTCTTATTTCAGTGGATGTTAAATTATCAAATCCAATGACATTTCTGTTCAACACAACCTACCTAATTGTCTTTTCCAAAGGGAGGGAAAGACCTCAGAGATGAGAGATCGTAATAAATGTGAAATAATATTCCTGAATAGAAGGGGGTGTCACGATTCTCCAAATCCACGATTCCATTTGACTTTACATTGTAAGGTTTCGATTCCATTTAATCTGATTAGATTTTTCTTTTCTCCGCCGACTCCGGCAGCAGCCATGGTGTCTGGAAAAGTGCAGCTGCAGGCTACTGGTTAGCTAAGGTTACCCTGTGTATTTAGCTGCATGCTACCAGCTGTTTTGTTTTTTTCTTTGGACATGCGCAAGTAGGCAAGGTGGAGAGAGAAAAAAACTACTGAGGGAATTGCCGACAGTATAGTATCTAGAGCCCGACCGATATTTCCGCGGGCCGATATTAGGCATTTTCCAAACTATCGGTATCTGCATTTATAATGGCCTAATAAATGAATATTAAAAAAATAAAATAAAAACAGAACCCCTTCAACCATGTTATGAGTGTTGGCATTGCATAGTTTGTCCACCAGAGGGCGCTCTACAACGTCCCTGTTGGCAACACTCGTGTTTAACCCTTTAAGTTTCATATCTTAAGTTTGTATTTTTATACATTTTATTTATCAGAACTTTAATATATTTTGATGTTCCTCTGTTCTGTTGTGACAATAAAACAAACAAACTTTAAACTGCATTATCATATTATTTTAGTGAGGACTCATAAATAACTCCAAATAACTAATGTTAGAGAAATCTGTTTGTTTTGTTACGCATTTTTTTAAATATATATCGGCCGATATAACAGAATATCCAATTTTTAAATCACCAAACATTTGTATCAATATCGGCCTTAAAAATCCTTTATCGGTCGGGCTCTAATAGTATCATTTTGATACATTTTTGTTTTAAAATCTAAATTGTGACACCCCTACTGAATAGTAATTATGCATAAAGCTATATTACCTCATACCTTTTGCTGTATACATTGCATACAGGTACAGTTGTCATTATGCCACCCCATTCACAGAATCTGTCTTGGTTATTCAATGCTGATATTTTTTCTCACTTTTTCCGCAGTCGTTGCTGGATGAGCCAAACCCCAATAGCCCGGCCAACAGTCAGGCCGCACAGCTCTATCAGGAAAACAAGAGGGAGTACGAGAAGAGGGTGACGGCCATCGTGGAGCAGAGCTGGGTCGACGTCTGAGCTTCTCTCGCTCGCCACTCCCTTGTCTCCACCACCCTCACTCCATCATCCTTTAGTCTTTCATTTTTACCTCATCAAGAAAAAACAGCAACCATATCGGAAGTACTCAAGTGCCACCCTGAAAAAAGGAATTAAAAAAAATACATCAAGAGAACAACCAAATCAGAATGGACATTAACTTGCTTGCCAATACATTTGAGGATAAAGAGGCAGGGGAAAATCAATCTTATATTTGTGTTTTTGTCCTTAATTTTACTTTTTTTATTGCATGATGTGAAATAAGTTATTGCTAACATATTTTGTAATATATATTCGTTGTTTGGTTGGATTGATGCTGTTAGTGTTTAAGTTTTACAGATTTCTTAGGAAATTTTCCCTTTTTTTTTTGTTTGTAATGTCTGCTGGTGTGCACACAACTTGACTGTTTGGGAAGGGCAGGTTGATGACCAAATCAGCATATTTTGAAGAATAGCAACTCAGAATATGCCTTTCAGAGTCAGTATCATTGTTATTCTCTAAAGTCAGCCACAGATGCAGCTTATAAAGAACTATCTCTGATCTGTTCCAGCATATCTCTGTTATTTTAAGAGACACTGAAGGTCTGGGCTTACAGACGTCACAGGCTGCAACAGCGCCAAGTCTCCCTCACACTGATGAATCATGACTCCCTGGCGAAGCAGCTCTGAGCTTTTATTCCATAATTTCTGCTCCAAGGTAGAAGAGTCTGTTTGAGAGGGAGTGTTATGGGAAAGTAAATATTAACACCAGGATGGGATGGGATAAACTTGGGCTGTGGATCCCAAAGTGGAGAACAGGGTTAGTTGAAGAGAATGTAGGAATTCCGGCTGAGCCAAGGAAATAATGTATTCATTACAATTATTTAATTTTCCTTAAGTCAGCTAAGTGAATTCATCTTCCCACTGCTGTCCTTTGTCCCTGTGTCTTTCTTTATTAAATGTTATCAAAATGTATGTAGAGCATCGGAGCCCCTGACCTCAGGAGTTCAACAGTACTCATACTTTAAAGTTTTTCTCGAATGGTGGTGCTATATCATTTCTATCATGGTGCATTCATGGCTAATAGGGCTTAAACGACAGTGGTAGCAAGCTGTTAATGTTACAGGCAACTAGAATCAGGATGAAGTTGGTAAAAGTAAGAACATGATTTACTTATAAAATATGTTCTCTGTTCTATTTTGCTGGTTTTCTGTAATACACTTTTTGTTAGTTTTCATAGTTCATAAATTAACTCAGAAAATAAAGAAACGCAGAACTAGAGTTGAACTTTTCTCAACTCCCTCTGCTGACAGCTCATATTAAGATTTGCACCCACACGGTTTTCCAGTTTCATCCACCACAGAAAGTAAATTACTTTCAAATGCTTTGTTGCCTGTGACGGCGTAAACGAAGAGTCCGTGCTTTTGATCCTTCTCTTGAAATGACACAGCTGACATATACATGAACTAACAAATGAGCGGAGGATATAAGCAGTGCAGTCTTTTTTTGCTCTAAATTAAACATTAGCGGAAATGAACTTGCATGCAGTTTCAAGAGTGTGAAATCACCTGTTTTGTTTGTTTCTGATACCCAATTAAAAGCCCACTTGAGTACAGTCATCACTTAACCCTGCCCAAACCTAGCTAAATAATCCACAGAAAACAGTCATTAAACAAAGTGTACTCTTTTCTGAGACAGTAAAGTTCATATTGTGGCTAGTGACTTATTTCACTTAAAAAGCAGAAGGGATATGTTATAAAGATTTTGTGAATTAAACAAAAAAAAATGTATACTTATAAGAATATGCTGTATAAACATAATAAAATGCATTTTTCAGAGTTTGAAACAGGTTTTTTGCTCGTCTTTTTCTTTGGACGGTGAGAACTGTTAGAATGTATTTGTCCTCACGTTTTTCTATAGTACTGTAACATACCCTGTGGTGAAACGGTGAGCTTGAGTAATTAGAGGGAGGAGTTCTGCTTGTCAATGATTGTTGAGTTCTACATGTGAGATATTGTTAAAACCAACACAATCCGTTTCCAATTTTAATCTGTTTAATACAATTTCCTTTCCGGTCATAAGGGTTGGGTTTGTGCTCAGAAATAGTTATCTTGTTCTTTTGAGATGGAAAAAGTCTGCCAGCAGATAAATTCACCCAACATGAAGATAAAGTATTAACCAAGATGCAAAACCAACCCGTAACTGAGAAAATTATAGAAATGTGCTGCTTTGTTCCAATTTTGTTAAGACCATTAACCAGCGATGAACATCTGGACATTATGTTGTTTTTAGAGCTTCTGATCTGTCTTGGAAAAATGCAACAAAAAAACACAATCCCATGAGAAGAAAGGAAGTTATTTATTGTGCTAAACACAATGACATTATGTGTCATCTTTCATCTAAAATGTATTTAAAAAAAAAAACAATACCAAAAACTATGAGTATGCTTTTTAAAAAAGAAGTGTAAAAATGAACGAACAGTGAAGCTCCCACACTGTCAAAAACACCTTTGTTGTGTCTATACAATTAAATACAGAATAACACAATCTCTCTGCTTTTGTTGAAAAAGAGTGTTGATGTTTACACTCTGATCACATCCGTTACTATCATGGTGTTACAATCCTACACTGTTTAAACAGTGTAGGATTGTAACACCATGTGAAATGTGGCCAGACTTGTTAAAAGCGCAGCCTGTATACATGTACATAACATCGGAGTCCCATCAGTCTTCAGGCTTGATCCGACACGACCAGAAGGGACGATGCGACTGAGCCGGTCATCGACCCTGTGATGGAAAAGATAGGAATAAACAAAGGATTTTTCCTGTCAACAAATCTCCGCGTACGGGTGTGTCCACAAACGTACCTGTTGCTTCTTCATAATCTCATCTCTTGTCTTGAAGACCGGTGCGTCCTCCACCACGACGCCTTCAGCCATTTCCTTCACTTTCTCCAGGAGCTCTGTGCTATACCTGCCATTAGTGGAAGGGAATGTTAATATTATCACCCACAACGATTCAGCATCATTCATTCATCCGCGGTTCATGTTGTTTCTTAAGTGATAATAGTGTACTGAAAAACAAGGGAGAATATTGCTGAAATTGATGATCGATTGATGAACAGAGAATTAGAAGATCATAATTGTGGTTATTGATAAATGAATGTAGCTATAATGATAAGCTGATTGACTGAGAGAAAA
Source organism: Zingel zingel (assembly GCA_023566125.1). Lineage (NCBI taxonomy): Eukaryota > Metazoa > Chordata > Actinopteri > Perciformes > Percidae > Zingel > Zingel zingel. The sequence continues at coordinate 11,507,985 of CM042328.1, read as the reverse complement.
TTAACCAATAATAATTAACTATGATTGTCATATCTTTAAGCGCCTCAATTTTTTTTTTTTTTTTTTTTAGATCACTATGAATAATGCTTTATTATGCATTTATGAAAATCCGCCTCACAGATCTTCGATCGGTCGGGCTATAATACAACGATTGTGAAAGTTAATGCAGGCCTGTCCAGCCTTAAATCAAACTCCACTGTGCATTTGATGCTAAATTAATATCGGTCAAATATCACTAGTGGAATCACAAATCCAAACCTCAACTAATAACGTTACTTCCACTGGCCGTAGACAACTTGTGTCATATCACGATACTTTTTTTGGGGGCAAAGACAGCCTTGATTTAAAAATGGAGACTAGGGCTGGGCGATATGGAGAAAATCAGATATCACGATATACTTGACCAAATATCTCAATATCGATATTGCGGCGATATTCTAGGGTTGACAATTGGTGCTTTAACAAAATATCTTCACACTTAGATTTTAGATCAATGATCATCAGTAATGTGGACATAATGTCTAAGTGGGGAAAAGGCAAATAGAACAGCTAGAACAGTCTGGTAAGATCAGAAAAGTACATCACTTTACTGTAATGCAGCCTTTAAAACCAGGAAAAGACAACACTTATGTCATATCACGATATTACGATATCCAAAATCTAAGACGATATCTAGTCTCATATCACGATATCGATATAATATCGATATATCGCCCAGCCCTATCTGCAACTAATGATTATTTTCAGTCGATTAATCTGTCGATTATTTTCTCGATTAATCGATTAGTTGTTTGATCTATAAAAATGTCAAAACATGGTGAAAAATGTGGATCAGTGTTTCCCAAAGCCTAAGATGACGTCCTCAAATGTCTTGTTTTGTCCAAAACTCAAAGATATTCAGTTTACTGTCACAAAGGAGAGAAGAAACTAGAAGACATTCACATTTAACAAGCTGGAGCTTTTTTATAAAAAAAAATGACTCGAACGATTAATCGATTATAAAAATAGTTGGCGATTAATTTAATAGTTCACAACTAATCGATTCATCGTTGCACCTCTAATGGAGACAGTCATCATCTTTATCATCTGCTGTTTGATTTAAGAGAGAAAATTGCAACTGCAGTCTGGCGCCCATCAGGACACAGGGGGCAGCTGTGAGCCCATTATGAGACGAAGAAGATTGTGAACCCAAAACATACAACACACAAAAAGGTCAGTTTCGTGACTTATCAGAAGTTATATCAAACAATGTGTTTAACTTTTGGAAGAGAAGGGGCTTCAATTGTGAGGAATAACTGCTTAACCGCCAACGTTAATCTCTACTAGCTAGCTAACTAAATTACGGATTAACGTAAGGGAGTCTTAACGGCTGTGGAGCGGTTTTAATCTCCTCCAGCTTCGGAAAGAAATCAACACAAAGACCTGTCCGATAAGGGCGCATGTGTACTAAACTGTAGCGGTCGTGAGAGCACGTTGTGTTTACGTAGCTTACCGACAGCCGAGGAAGACGTTGTTAGCCCAGACCATGGACAGGGAGATCAGGTGGTCCAGATGCGGGTCCTCAAAGTCGCTTATGTTGCGTAGGATGAACTCCCTCCTGACCTGCCAGTGTTTTTCACTCTCCCAGTAACCTCGAAATGTTTCTACCTGGTCCGCCAAAGCTCTGTTTTGCTGAATAAAATCCTCCACGTCCAGGTTAGCCATCTTGTTTTTTCCTTGACGAGTCAACAAAGGCAACTTCCTGTCTGCGAAGGGGGTCCCGGAAAGTGTTTTTCCATCTTAACGTGTTTGTAACAGCGTCACACAGCGGTAGAGTTTAGAGCTGCAACTGACCTGAAATACCCTCTTGCACAGGGGCTTGTTATTGGTTGTAGTTATTTAGATTAAACCAATTAAAGGTGCAACATGCTAATTTACAAATAACATAAACATAACATAAAATAAATAACAGACCATTGGCAGTAATCACAAAGTGGAGCTGGAAAGGCAAAAGCCTATCCACCCCCTCCAACCCAAAAAGACAATAGGTTATTTTCATCATATGGGGATATCCCATGGCCAATTTGAAGTTATTGTAACAAGAAAATTACTGTATCTTAATTTGTATGATACTGAAATGTGATATCTACTTTTTGACCCTAGCTGTGACCATGGCAACTTACCTTGACTTTACCAAACTTGCTCTATACTGTACATATATTTGAAAAAGTATATATATATATATATATATATATATATATATATATATATAAACACTACTAGTATTCACAGAAAACAATTCTGCGAATGCTACGTCATATGTTAATATGATAAAGAGTTGCATCACTTTAATAGGTCATAGACTGGCAGCCTCCAACTATAAAAGGCTTTTGATGGAAATTAGCTTTTAGCTGAATCTGGTGCCATAAATGTATTGTGCATTGTCCCTTTTAAATTAACAATAAAATTGTGTTTTTTGTAGAATGTCAAAATGATAAAACTAATACTTAAATAACAAAAGTTTTTACTTTTTGTAAAATACCATAAAATATGTTACGGTAATATGTTAAGGTGGTAGTGCTAGAGCTGCTTTAAAAAATAAATTATGTGTTAAGAGTGCCCATTATCACATCTCACAGTATGCCTTTTTCACAGCAGACATTTTGACTTTGAAACTTACCCGCAATTTCCACCAACTGCGGAACGTCTGCGGATCGGCTCCGTTCTCCGCAGTCCTTCAATACCCACCAGGTCCGGATTTGTTGCGGAATGGCTGCAGCCATGACTGACAGCTGAAGTCTCGAGGACCCACGAGATCTCGCGAATTCACGTATGATCGCGCAATATAACAGGATGTAGTTTCTATAAACAGAACCACAAAACCAGCAACAGTTTGTTTCCATCCAGAGGAGTAGAAACAACTCTGTGCTGACCTGCTGAAATATGATCCGCTGTGAGCATGGTGTATTTTATTTTGAAAATACACTCTGCGTATCTGCTCCGGAGGGCTGCTTCATCACCGGAGGTGGGACGGAGTCGGAACGCAGCCATTCCGCAGTCATTCCGCAGTCAGTGAAAATACCCACATTACCTTTAATGGAAACCTTTTGACTCCGCCGCCGTTCCGAAGCGGATCCACAGCCGTTCCCCAGTTGGTGGAAATTGCGGGTAAGGCCGGCCACACACTGGCTGCGTGGCGTGAGCATGGCATTTCTGTTGTATGTTTCCCCATTGATAAACTGCACTCAAGCAGTAGTATACTTCATGTTAAACATAAATATATACTGATTTGATTACAGAAAGACAACGTCGGCAGTATTGACGACAAAATAGGCTACAGAATATCTCGTTCTGTATTGACAGGTGCAATATTTGAAAATCGATAATTGTTTATTTATTTTTTTTTTAAATTACATTTATATCTGTATTTATGTCAAAACCTAGAGACTTTCAAACATCAACATGTCATTTATTAATATTTATGACATATAAACATCTTTTCCTATTCTATTTTGCCTGGAAACGCTTCCATGTCGCGTGAAAAATAGGCGTCGGTTCTATTTCTAGCATGCACGCGTTTTCGGCGCGGCTCAAGACGTGCGTGTCATGCAGGCAGTGTGCAAGCTCTAACCTGTTAACATGGGAGCCGAAATAAAAACTGACACGCCACGCAGCTGACACGCTCACACCACGCACCCAGTATGAAGCCGGCATAATACTTTTAACAGTGGCTTTTTTCCATTTAAGTGTCCCAGTGAGCCAGACCAGTGAGTGAGTGTGCGCGTAGACCCTGGAAGAAGCTTACTGAAATGGAATACAGCCGCCCATCACTAATGGAAATAATTACATCTGTGCTTTTCCTGCTATGATATGTCAAAATGTCTGCTGTGCAAAAGGCCTATTTGGATGTTGTAGTCTATTAAAATTGAAGCAGTGGCCCCTCATTGCCATTGGCTAACTGCAGACAGTAGGTGAACTAACACAGCTTTAGGCTTCTGAGGCTTCTTCCTTCCCTCCTCCAGCTTGATCTTTCTGTGTATTGCTTTGCCAGAAAATATAAAATTCACAAAGCAGGTAGTGTGGTTGTGAAATGTCTGCAGCACGCATACACACACACACACACACACACACACACACACACACTTTCATTTTTTGCCTCCTTCTCACTTGAGCGACATATCTCTCTTTCTCTGCACTTGACCAGTCTGCCAGAAAGATGATCAGAGAGAAACACTGGACTTTTAACCTCCAGCCTTTGTAAAGAGGCTTATGAACAGTCATTCAGACTCACAGATATGCACAATCACACACGCACACATGCACACACAGCCTCCTTTCATTTTGGCTACACAGATATGTGAACAAACCCCTGCGAGATTCTCCATCTTCTAACTCTTACTCACACACACACACACACACAGCAGAGGGGGATTTGGGGCTTGTTTTGACATGAAGTCATTGATATGCAGAGGGATTCCAGAGGAAAGCAAGCCAACATGAAGTCAGACAGATAGATATACAGACCAGCTCACTGCTCTGTCGTTGGTTTTGTTTCCACAGCACAGTAAAAACCAATTTCACTGTAAATGATATCAAAATGTCTTGAGACCGTCACTGTAACAGCCATAACATTTAGGAGGAATATAATAAAGGGCTTGGCCTCTACGATTAGCTGTGAATGAATTATGTAAATATTAACAAAAACAATGTTGACAAGTCCCGTTACCTGTTAGCTTTATATTCTGCATGGGAAAAAAAAATAATCAAGAAGAGAGGGTCTATTAAAGAATTACTTATATTGTAAACCAGCAGAATGGCACACATGCACACGATTGAGAAAATGGTCATTATTAAAAAAAAAATGGGAAAATGAACCTTATGACATTCTTTTAAAAAGGTTGTTTACTGTTTAATAGGTATGCAAATGGTTAAATTACACACACAAATTACACACACACACACACACACACACACACACACACACACACACACACACACACACACACACAGTGCATAAGTAACCTAAAATGGATTATGTCAACACATTTGGTTTAAAAGAAAAGAACAAGGCTTGCAAGGTTTTTCATAAAATCTCCCCTGAAATCACTTTCAAAGCAGTTGTAAAGGAACAGTGAAGCCGCAGCCAAAGATAAACTGAGCAAGTTGGAACAACAGTCGAACATGCAGAGATGAAATAATGTCTGTACAGATCCAGACAGGAGTTTCTTTAATGTGCAACCTGACGAGAACATTGATGAGAGCTGATAAAAGAACGGTGCTGTAGATTTAAGCATCTAAGCATTCATTTTAACTCACTTTAAAAAGTTACATGTTGCTCACACACAAAAGAAACAATTTCAGCATTGTCAGGTATATTTAGGTTTACAACAAATTCTAATTTCAACATGTGAGCAACCAAAAAACCCCAGAGAGAACTATATTTATATTTGACAAAAAGAACCTTATGATGAATCAGTCAGACTATAGCAATATGTGTTTCTGTGGGCTTTAGCAATAACTTTGTTGAAAAAATGCTGTAGGGTTTTTAACTTATTCCACTCTTAAACTTCTCCCACATACTTCTGCTTCATCCTGTTTTCCATGGAGCTCTGAACATTGTAATTCTATTTTCATGCAGTATCAGTTTACTGTAAGTGGTTACAAAACTTCTTCCCAACAGTCCAAACTCTCCTGATGCTCTGAATCAAGTGTTTTGCTAACACACCACAGAGATGAGAGACATTAACAAACCCAATTGACCCAGGAACATGATGCTGTCTGAATCTTCCCTCTGCACCCTGGACTTGTATGCATGCACATAACCTCTGTGTGCTAAGACAACATTATATTCTCACATGTTAGGTGCACATACTGTATATGCACATATGTACACAAATGAGCACACATTAATTTATTAACCTTTAGTTTACTTAATCATCCTTAACACTAATTCCCAGCTCTACACTAGTTTCTGTAAGAAATGTTCTCTTCTCACACATTTTTTCAGTCCAAGAAAGACAAGAAGACACACAAGTAAGCACACATAAAAACACACTTTCACCTCCTCTCAAATTCCCTCAGAAAAACCACCGGTGGCACTCCTGAGTATGTTATATTTTGGGCAGCTTCCAAGTCATACAAGTCGCCGCTTTATTGAGTGAACTAACCCATTAAGTTTATGGCCGCGCTCTCCCCCTCTCACTCAGCCTGAAATATACACTGATGCTGAAATAATACACTGCGTTCCAGCCAGCGCTGGCAGACAGCGTTCTTGATGAGTCACCTAATGTACGCTTACTCAGGAGAAAACTATAATTGGGAAACGCACAGACAACAGGTAGCCCTTTCAGCTGGAGTCCTGGGGGAGGGCCAACGAGAAAGGATCAACCCACTCTGTAAAGTGTCTGTGGATATCAAGGTTACTGCGAGGAGAATGGGGTTGTTATATATTAGATCACGGTAAACCTTTCAGGGGTGTAGAACCTAATGAGATGTGTGTATATCGGGATATGGCAGAGTGTAATTCACTGTGAGTGCAGAGACTTTTAATGAACTCCTTCGAAGCTGACTCAGACTGATGAACAGTTAACTATAACTGTAACTATATAAGATTGATATGCTACAACTCAGGGATGGTTCCGTTTTCTAATAATTTTACAATTTTTCCAAAAGTAGTTCTACTACAAACTCAAAGTTAGTCTTATTCAATGATTTTTCCTCTGTGCGCATTTTGAAAGGATGTTAAATGGTGTGCTCAGTCAGGTACCTTTGCTTATTCAAGTGACAAAGAGCTCTCTATAATGACTGTAGGATTTGTTTTTGTCTGTTTGTTTTTTTTAAATGCCACTATTGCTCCATAAGTAGTTATTTGAACCCAAACCATGATATTTCCCTAATCAAGTTGTGTTGGAATCATTCTTCTGCTGAGACAGAAATGGTATTTTTACTGTAACAAATAAAATACATTACATCATACTTCCTTTTCTGTACTTTCTATTCTTCCTGTTTATATTATTTCCTGTTCGCACCCACTCTAATGGCAGATGAATACAAATATTTTCCTCATTTTTAAGCTGCTTCTTGACCTAATTGAATCTACAGTATACAAAATAAGCTAAGGTAGGCCACAACTTTAACTGTTAACACCAAAAATACGCACATGAGAGGAACATCTGACTGTTAAAGACATCTAATAGATCTGTGTTTTTAATGTATTTAGATGCCTTTTATGTTTTTCTCTTCAATTTTTCTCGTCTTCCTTCTGTGAATGTTGGTTCAGTGTTCTGTGTAGAATTTCAATGTCTAGAGACATCTTGTGATGAAGGTAATGAAGGTAAAAAAATAAACTTTCAAATCTAGACACAAGCTGTCTAAACCATTTCAGAAGTCATAGAAGGCTAATTATTGGAATTTAGTAGGAAATGCAAACCATTGGCTGCAATGGCACAGCTCTCCTTGCCAGATCAGTACCATCTGTGTAAATCCTAATGGTAAATTATGCTTACACCCTACATCTATTTTAGTTGTGAGTATTAGTATGAAATTAGCCACCTATGACTGACGGAGGAAGAGCATCTCTGTAACTTGTGGAAAAGGCATTGTAGTTTTGCAGCAGGACTATCAGAATCAGGCTGCACATGACATTGCATCGACTTTAGCTTCCCATAGAGCAGGGGTGCTTACATTCTTTAGGCCTGGGACCCAAGTGATAAATGTAGCCTGTCACCGTGGGACCCGGACTAATTAAAACTAGTGCTCTTGACATGAAGGGATGCAGGGATGCTGGAGCAGTAGGGCCTGTCAGCTATTTTAGGTCCTGAATCCTGACCTATTGTTTAAAAAATGAGGATATATACCCGTCTATTGGCCTAATTGAAGTTGACATGGATATTGTGGTCATGATACAGTGCATGCATCTTCTCAGTGCACCCACTCCACTGCGACATCACCACACAGCTGCCTCTAGAAGAATACTTATTGAAGTCATCTCTGTATTCACATATTGATCTTATTTACTGGAATGTGTGGTTATGAAAATCAAATGCAACTTACGTCATGGAAAAATAGTGTAATGTTGGCTAATGCTGTGTAGGGGGTGCGTGCGTGCGTGCGTGCATGCGTGCGTGCATGCGTGCATGCTTGTTGGATAACAAAAAATATGGATAACAAAGGAAGAAAAATACGGAAATGTTTGGAACTAATTAACTTGACTGGATTGCTTCAAACCAAATAGACTCCAAAGTCCTAATGTAATGAAGAGAATTAAACGTGAAGGGGATCACACATTTTGTGTTTGTCCTCTTTGTGCTTTTTGACACAGCTCTGTTACTGTCATGTCTTTAAATCAAATATGAGATTTGAAAAGTCATACCTTATTAGCGAGAAGACTAATTTTAACTAAATGGAAAATAAGAACCCCCCCCTTGTCATGCACGCTGGTTGGCGGATGTCCTTTATTTCCTACAATTAGAAAAAATTAGACTTTCTACAAGGAGTTCTTCTCAAAAAGTTTGGAAGGTATGGGGGCCCATTTTTTCTATATTTTGAGAATACTAGTTTCTCAGTTTCTCACATATTCCTGACTAAGACTAGATTAGCCTAAACCTGGCAATATTTATATATTTATTTAATACTCTGTTAGGTTGACTACCTATTGTAATGTTTTGCTGAATTTGGATGCTGTATATGTGTCTGTATTTGTGGAAGGGTTGTTGTGTCATGGTTTGCTTTGATTTGTTGTTTATTTTATTTTGTGTATGTAAGCAAAAAAAGGAAACTTGTTTTTATACATATATTTTTCAACTGCTTTTGTTTTGCTGTTTTGAAATTAATAAACAAACCTGGGGGAAAAGAAGAAAAGTCAAGTTAGTGTGATGGTTTTACCATGGTACATGACATAACACATGACACAAGTAATGTACCATGGCACAGTCACCCAGGTTACTGACATCCATATGCAGTATATTGCGTTGTTGTGGTATTCGTCATTGTATAAATGGTACATAGAGGAGAGTTGTACTTAAATAATACTACGACAACACTATGATATGCTATGCTACATATGTTCCGTAACTAGCTGTACAATTGTACACGTAAAAGGCCTTTTCCACAGAAGACATTTTGACATGTCACAGTAGGAAAAGGTGATGTGTAAATAAAAGAATCAATGATGTCTGAATTCCATTTTGCTGCTTTCGGTTTTTGTGCAGACTGGTTCACTGCAGTGTGATGTTCATAAAACATTAGAAACACCTCCCAGTACAATGCAGTCCAATGCAGCAGTTCAACACCACTGCAAACTACAACCACATACTTGTAATATTAGTAATACAAATATAGTCAAATTAATATCTCTTTGATAGGGTCAATCCAAAAACCAACATTCTTATCTTTGTAAAGGAGGTAGAATGTATGGCTGAGGTGCCGGATTGCAGATAGATAGATTTTACATTTTTGTAAGAAATTTACACTGAATGTAGCTATATCCTAACAAAGCAAATTTAGTGAATATTAGTATCATCACAAATTTAGGGTACAAGGTAGTGTGTTGCTATAAACAGCCAGAGAGGAACACAGTAACAATTGTCAAAGTCATCACCATCATTTTGATAATTTTATCCTGCAGTATAGATAGTTACACTTATGACTGAGCACCACTGAATTGGTGTCCTGTCAAGATACAGAATCTTAAAAGGACATGTGGCTCAACACTTGCAAAACAGCTAGTAATACTTCTACTATTCTACTTTCCCACTACATTTATTTGACAGCCATACTTACTAGTTACTTTTTTCATTACTTCTATTCTAAATACTGCTTCCACCGCTGCCTAACAAGTATTGTTAGTGTTATAACTAACTGTAAATATTATAACTTTCTCTGACACAAATATAGCATTATGATCTTAGGTGTAAATATGTGACCTATTTTACTTCTACAAATACAACCCCTTTCCCCCATGAACTAATACAAATGAATGAATACTCTTCAACGATGGAAACTTTAACTTCAAACTTCTACAAGATGATTGGATATTTCTGGTATGTAGATGACATATTCACGTGTTCTAACTAATTTTGGTCGTACAGAACAAAAAAATAATCCATAGGTTTTGCTAAAAGTTTGGCCAAGATTATATTATTCAAAGATATTACATCAACATGTTGGCCAAATAAGGACCATACATCTTACACATAGAAAAATGGAAACCTCAGTACAGTGCAATGTAATCTAAAACAACAACCTTGCAATAAATCCAAAATATTAACGTTTGGTTAAGACTCACTCTTAGATGGTGTTGAGGCTATAGCTTGTGATGGTATTGTCTTATAAATACAGTCCTATAGAGCAGTAGCAACTGACTCATTAGTTACTATACTTACTTAATTACTAAAGTCTTAAAATGAATACATGTCACACCTTTAACAAAGTATCAATAACAATCAAATGCTAACAAACAAAGGCTCTGCAGCTGTAAACCCTAAAAAAAAACTACAACTACTTATTGACCCAAATCTGGGTGGATCTGCTTCCTAAATAAACAATGTGTGCATATCATCATCAGACAGTTAATTGTATTACCTCACATTAGAAACGACCATGGAGAGGGTCACAGGCTGTTTCCTCAGGGGACGCTGCCTACCTTCGTTATGTGGAGGAGGAGGAGGAGGAGGAGGAGAGGAGGACAAACTGTAGGATGCTGTTGTTGCATTTGAATGTGTGCCAGAGAAATCCCTCCTCTGTGTCCTTCACCACCTCATTTCACTTTGTGCAAGACAGCATCACACCCTCTTTTCCTCGTTCTCTCCCCCTCGCTCTACACTTTCTGAGTGACACCTGATACAGCTCATATGAACGTTTGTGCACCTGACATCTTGCCTGTGTGCATGTGGTTTTGTGCAAGTGTGGTCTGTGTGTTTGATACAAGTAGAATTGTCCCATTTGTTCATCCGAATGACCTTAATTTTAGTCTGCCTCCTGGCTCTGCATCTATGTGTATTGACCAGACATTTTAGATACAAAAACGCTGAGCGAAGATGAAATACAACAGTTGAGATGATCTGCTGTCTGTCCCTGCGGAGATGCAGAGTTAAAAGCTGCACATACTTAATGAGACAAGGAGAATTTCACGGGGAATGAAGACGGATTTGTTCGTGAAAACTGCACTCTGCAAACAGCCGACTAGAGAAAGTACGAGAAATTTATTCCTGCTTGATAACAGGCAGAGGACAGTGATTTAGAGACAGTGGATGCAGTAGATTACAGATTGATCAAACACCCTCCTCTCCTTTTAAATATAGATTTTAGAGAAAATGTGAAGGAAGGTAATTTACTTGCCAACTATTCCCTGTAGATCACTGTGAACAAATCAATCACTGGTGGAGAGATATTATTACTTACAGTAAAGTGCAACTGCAGGCCTTCACTTAAACTGAAGCTCCAGCTGCCAATTATTTTGACAGCAGTTACTGAAAATGGTGAGTTAGGCATCACCTTTAAAATAGGTGAAGGGATTGAGATTCAATTTGAAAAAGGGCTATGAATTGCAAGTTGTGGATGAGTTTGAATTCTAACATAATTCTTCCTACATAAAGGAGTCCACGTCAGTCAAAGTTGACATAGCCTAAGACATTCTTTTTAGGTGATTTTAAATAGAAAAGATCCTTTTTCAGAAAACAGAGTAGTTAGCCCTTGTGAAAACGTGTAGCCTAGGCCTACAATTTGCAGATATTTCTCAAATGTATTCACTTTTTTATTTGTGCTCTATATCTTACTCTTTTAGGGGCTCAAATAAATATTCATTAAAGTTTAGAATATTCATCTTATAAAAGTGCTGTGCATTGCATGATTGAGTCCTCCATTAATAAATAAACCTATTCATTATTTTCAGAAACAAGTTTTCTTTTAAACTGGTGTCTGTTTTGCCATGTAAAATAATAATAGGTTATAATCACTGGCATCGGATACGGTTTTTTTTAAGTCCTATTTTAACACTTTCCGTCACAAAGTAAGCACTAGCCTAGCCTATAACTGACAGAGAATTGGCAGGTGAAGGCTCAATGCCCATCCTCTCCTCTCCGAGGCGCAGTAATCTAGCATTTCAGAGTAGGAAGTGCAGTTTGCGGTAACAGTGAATTGAAAGTACGCCATAAATATGGCGCCAAAAGAGTTTTCAAGCTGATGATAAGAGCTGATTTTTCTCTGTGTTGTCTTTTTTTTCAGGGGGTGGCGGTGAGGTTGCAAGACAAGACCCGTCTGTGTATTTGTGCAGAGCGGTGTGTGCACGTACACCGGGTAGACGAGTGGAAGCGAGGCAAGGCAGCAAGTGAAGAGCTCAATTATTTTTGAAGGAGGGACGTTGCGAAACTGGCTTGCAATCTTTTCTGACTCATCGTTTGGAAATAAAGAATCCTTTTCTTTTTTTTTCGTTCTTTTTACTCCTCCTCTTGCTTCTCCGTCCCTTCCTCCTTGTAGCGTTACCGCTGGCACCCGAGAGGAAAACATCGTCGGGTTTTGACACCACGTTTGGGCTGCTTTTGCAAAATGCGACATGCTTTCCTGTGAGCGGTATGTTGTGCGCACCTCGCAGCCTGCTAACCCGTGAACAGCAGCAGGACCAGCGGCGGCACCACCACTGTGTTTGTTGTTGTTGACTTGTAAAGGCAGCAACAACTCAGTCTGGCAGCCACTTTTGGATTTTATTTCGGATTTGGACTCGGTGGCCGGTCTTTGCAGAGCTGACGCGCTGTCAACACGCACAGTGAGGGGAAGGGAAGGGAGGGGAAGGGACAGTCCTGTCACCCAACGTGGATTCTGATTCGGGGCTGTTTAGCAGCACTGCTAGTAGCCTGGCAGGGCACTGAGTGGGCAAACCGAACTACTGCTAAACCCTCCACTGTAAAACTACATGTGCCTGGCTCCCAATGATCTCCTAATCTCTGGGAATCGCCCGCCGTCCAGGACTGTGGACGTCTCTGCATCCGAAGCTGACTGCGATCAAGGTAAAAATAATTACCACTAATAAGCGGATGGAAATGATAAAATGTAACAGTGGGAGTGTTGCAGGACCGCTAAAGTCCACTTTGCTGCTACTGCTGCAAGTGCTATCAGTGCTAGGCTAGCAGCAGGGCAGCAGCTCTGTACGCACTTTTGCAGCGGGCTTGTCAGTCACAGTCAGCGGCAGGGACGCTGTAGCCTGAGCGGTGCATGTGGGTCAAGGAGAGGGGTAGGCTAACGTTATGTGTTTTAACGTTATGTGTTGCAGTGAAGGAAAGACAAATAATCATTTGAAGCCATAGCCCTGTGCAGGCAGGGAGATGAAATTAACCGGGTAAACTTGCCCATGTTGTATAGTCTGCAAACGTAACGTGAACGCGCCCGGTGAATCAAGTGTGCGAGCGGGTAGTTGGAGAGTGTCCAAGTGTGGTTATTTTTGCGCGTAATTGCGACAAATAGGGCCATTTGCAGCAGCGTAGCGAGGAATGAGAGTTGTGACTTGCAGGCGAACGTGTTAAGGCTGTAACACACACACACACACACACACACACACACACACACACATACACACACACACACACACACACACACACACACACACACACGGGGATATGAGATGAAGTTGTGTGTGGAGAGCAGCAGGTCTGGGTGCAGGGTGAAGGCACCAAATGTTCACAGTCCCTGGAGGTTTTGCAGGTTCCTTTTACTCCTCCGTAACAGGGAGGAAAGGAAACTAGGGGGAGCAGCACTGCTTTTAGGAAGGCTGAGCACGCAACCACACATATACACACATCAAGGAATTAGAGCAACTCCTCTCTGCCTCCTTCACCCTCTCCTCCTCCTCCTCCTCCTGCTTCGTGCTGTGCAGATCTAGCTGGCTTTAGAAGAGGGGGAGTGGCTGTTGTTTACCTCCTCAAAGTCAGAGCTGTAGCTGTATCTGTGGGTTAGAGGAGTGCTGCATCCTTAACGTGTATAAAACAACAACAACAAAACAAGGGCTTTACATGTGGATGCAGATGCTGGACGTCAGGTGTGAGCAGGATTAATAGGATGTAAATTGGGCATTTGCCTCTGGTGTGATTTTTCAGCAGCATGTTGTGGCCACCTACTCTTCATAATTTCCTGGAGAACCTCCTAAGGAATATTATGTATATATGCCTATTAGTGCTGATAATTAACGGATGCAAGCAATTTATCCAGATTTAAAAAAGAAAAGAATTTGATGGCACACGTGAAGCTGAACTGGCTGTAGCCTTGAATCAATTAAACTGAAATCATCTGGGGACTTGTTAAATGTTCCCAGTTGTGACAGCAGTCCCCCTCTTCCCACCATCACACACACACACACACACACACACACACACACACACACACACACACACACACACACACACACACACACATTATCAACAACTGTGCCTCTCGCTCACTCTAAACACATATTCAAGTACCGATGCACGAACCATGCTCTTCAAACTCTCAACACACACACACACACACACACACACACACACACACACACACACACACACACACACACTATCAACAACTGTGCCTCTCGCTCACTCTAAACACATATTCAAGTACAGATGCACGAACCATGCTCTTCAAACTCAACACACACACACACACACACACACACACACACACACACACACACACACACACACACACACACACACACACACACACACACAACCCTCCTCCTCCTGCTCCTCCTCCTGCTGGGTATGAAACCGGAGATGAGTCATGGTGTGTGGGGGCATAACAACTCTCTCTCTCTATCCCTCTATCCCCCTTCTCTGTCTTTCATATCTTTCCTGATGCAGTGCTATCTTGTTTTCACTCATTCTCTCTCCCTCTCTTTCTCCCCCTCCCCTCCGTCCCTTGAGGCTCGCCTCTCTCGCCTAGAGACAGTGGTTGTTTACAAGGCAAGTGAACAGGGATGAGAGCTGTTTTCATTTTGCTTCTGTTTTTTTTTTTTTTAACGACAGCCCTCCTGCCAGCCAATCATCCATGTTTGAATCCCTCATTCCTTCTCCATCCCTTTACTTTTTATCCTTCTTTTCTTCCTTCTGTTCCATCCTTTCATCCATCCATCACTCCATCTTTTTCCTCCTCATCTTCTCATCATCTCTCGAACAAGCTTTTACTGTAATTTCTCTCATCATCTGACTTAGGAGCCAGGAGGTGTGTGTGTGTGTGTGTGTGTGTGACCATATGTATCAACGCTCCCTGTAGAGTATGTCATGTGAAACTTGAGCATGAAGACGTTTTAAGCCTCCCATGTGTACATACGCACACGTGTGTGTGTGGGCGGGGGTGTAGTGTAGCGTGTGTGTGTGCGCGTATTTGTGTCTGCTACGTTAAGCGGCGAGCTCGGATTGGCTGGGAAAGGGGGTAAGGACCCCCACGTGGTGTGTTGTATCGCATTAGCTGCTACGTAGTGAGGAGGAGGAGGAGGAGGAGGAGGAGGAGGATGGGGGGGTGTTCATGAATGGACCACTGACGTCACGTAAACTGTACCCTCAATCCCTCACACATACATGTTGTTACACACATTGCTAAAGGTGTGTGTGTGTGTGTGTGTGTGTGTGTGTGTGTGTGTGTGTGTGTGTGTGTGTGTGTGTGTGTGTGTGTGTGTGTGTGTGTGAGAGATGCAGAAAGATGTCAGATAAGAAGGATGGGAATCAACTGAGCTGGTGAGTGTGTGAGTGTTGTGCCTGCAGGCTGGTTGGCTAGCTGTCATGTCACCAGCTCTCTGCTGCTCTCTACCCTGCTTACTAACTAACTAACCAGCATGTTGGCCAAAAGGGTATTACTACTAGCTGAGTAGGATTTGTGTGTGTGTTCTTTTTGGTGTGTAATTCCACGTGCCTTGATTTTGTGTGTCAAGAATATCCCAATATTGGATTTACGATATCGATACTGATGAATCTTAATTTATGATCATATACATATTGTTTTTTTATTTTATTTTTTTTTTTATAATTTGTCCTCTCATGAAGAATGTTATAAGAATAAGCAAAAAATTCAATGAAATGAAAAATGTTTTCTTAGACTTGATTATCTTTAATAAAGGACATTACTGTAACTTGCACTATAGTAGAAATTATTATAAACAATTAGCTAGATGTTAAAGAACTTTTATTATACTTATGTTAAGGACAGACACAAAAAAAACCTTAAACATGAAAACATCTGTCAGTGTGTTCAGTTTGTGGGGTTGTTCTGTTTAGCTCATGTGCAGGTTTTGTCATGCCTTACAAGTTCTGCAACATGAAAGCAGTGGTGGATTAAATGCTGCAGGCATGTTTTTATGTAATAACCAGTGTGTTTTGTCAGTGTTTGCTCTCAGTAGATGACCCTGCTGTGTGTGTGTGTGTGTGTGTGTGTGTGTGTGTGTGTGTGTGTGTGTGTGTGTGTGTGTGTGTGTGTGTGTGTGTGTGTGTGTGTGTGTGTGTGTGTGTGTGTGTGTGTGTGTGTGTGTGTGTGTGTGTGTGTGTGTGTGTGTGTGTGTGTGTGTGTGTGTGTGTGTACCTGCTGTTCAGTGGGCAGGAGATGACGTCAGACTTCACGGGGAGAGGGGGTGTTTTAATTTTTTTTTTTAAAGTCTCCTGTGCTACTGTGACTCAGCCTTGTTAGTAAAGGATAATTACAACATCTGCACACATTGCTGGCTAGGAAGAAAATGGCACACACATTTCACAAAAAAGATTTTTGCATGAGTGATGGGAATATGCTTCATAACTCTTCTTCCTGCAAAAGCTGACTGAATAAGAGCAGTGGGGCATTCTGGTGCAGCAGATGGTTTTTCAGATAAAATTAATGATCCATTTTTTTGTGATAGTTCACAGTGGTCTATGTTGGTACCACAAAGTTGACAGTGAAATCATTAGTATATCTTACCAAGCTTATGTTTTGTTTCCTTTATGCTTATTTCATGGGTTTTTATTTCCCCTCAGTAAATGAGACATTCACCACAGCAGTCATATACAGTGAGGAAAATAAGTATTTGAACACCCTGCTATTTTGCAAGTTCTCCCACTTGGAAATCATGGAGGGGTCTGAAATTGTCATCGTAGGTGCATGTCCACTGTGAGAGACATAATCTAAAAACAAAAATCCAGAAATCACAATGTATGATTTTTTAACTATTTATTTGTATGATACAGCTGCAAATAAGTATTTGAACACCTGTCTATCAGCTAGAATTCTGACCCTCAAAGACCTGTTAGTCTGCCTTTAAAATGTCCACCTCCACTCCATTTATTATCCTAAATTAGATGCACCTGTTTGAGGTTGTTAGCTGCATAAAGACACCTGTCCACCCCATACAATCAGTAAGAATCCAACTACTAACATGGCCAAGACCAAAGAGCTGTCCAAAGACACTAGAGACAAAATTGTACACCTCCACAAGGCTGGAAAGGGCTACGGGGAAATTGCCAAGCAGCTTGGTGAAAAAAGGTCCACTGTTGGAGCAATCATTAGAAAATGGAAGAAGCTGAACATGACTGTCAATCTCCCTCGGACTGGGGCTCCATGCAAGATCTCACCTCGTGGGGTCTCAATGATACTAAGAAAGGTGAGAAATCAGCCCAGGACTACACGGGAGGAGCTGGTCAATGACCTGAAAAGAGCTGGGACCACCGTTTCCAAGGTTACTGTTGGTAATACACTAAGACGTCATGGTTTGAAATCCTGCATGGCACGGAAGGTTCCCCTGCTTAAACCAGCACATGTCAAGGCCCGTCTTAAGTTTGCCAATGACCATTTGAATGATCCAGAGGAGTCATGGGAGAAAGTCATGTGGTCAGATGAGACCAAAATAGAACTTTTTGGTCATAATTCCACTAACCGTGTTTGGAGGAAGAAGAATGATGAGTACCATCCCAAGAACACCATCCCTACTGTGAAGCATGGGGGTGGTAGCATCATGCTTTGGGGGTGTTTTTCTGCACATGGGACAGGGCGACTGCACTGTATTAAGGAGAGGATGACCGGGGCCATGTATTGCGAGATTTTGGGGAACAACCTCCTTCCCTCAGTTAGAGCATTGAAGATGGGTCGAGGCTGGGTCTTCCAACATGACAATGACCCGAAGCACACAGCCAGGATAACCAAGGAGTGGCTCTGTAAGAAGCATACCAAGGTTCTGGCGTGGCCTAGCCAGTCTCCAGACCTAAACCCAATAGAGAATCTTTGGAGGGAGCTCAAACTCCGTGTTTCTCAGCGACAGCCCAGAAACCTGACTGATCTAGAGAAGATCTGTGTGGAGGAGTGGGCCAAACTCCCTCCTGCAGTGTGTGCAAACCTGGTGAAAAACTACAGGAAACGTTTGACCTCTGTAATTGCAAACAAAGGCTACTGTACCAAATATTAACATTGATTTTCTCAGGTGTTCAAATACTTATTTGCAGCTGTATCATACAAATAAATAGTTAAAAAATCATACATTGTGATTTCTGGATTTTTGTTTTTAGATTATGTCTCTCACAGTGGACATGCACCTACGATGACAATTTCAGACCCCTCAATGATTTCCAAGTGGGAGAACCTGCAAAATAGCAGGGTGTTCAAATACTTATTTTCCTCACTGTATATATATATATATATATATATATATATATATATATATATATATATATATATATATATATATATATATATATATATATATATATATATATATATACACACACACACACACACACACATTTAATTTCACAAGACCGATGAAGACATGGAAGGGGAGAGAGAGAGAGGGGGAATGACATGCAGCAAAGGACCGCAGGTCGGAGTCGAACCCGCGGCTGCTGCATCGAGGAGTAAACCTCTATATATGTACGCCTGCTCTACCACTACCAACTGAGCTAACCCAGCCACACTTCCTTCCTTTTTCAAAGCCACCCACATCTCCCTGACTCTCCTTTTTTTTTTTTTTTAAGTGGTGGTGGAACAACTTATACCTTGTATTATTTGTATATGGCATTTGGTGACCTCATGTAATTCACAGCATAGCTTCAACATCAACCTGAGCATCATCCATAACCATCCAGAACAATTGAAAACACCAGTGTGCAGGGCCTTTAAGAACAAAGGGCTTGGCAAAAATAACCAAAAACTCCAATCATTACCATTGCTTTATGTCACATTTATGTTAGTAAGTTTGTTTTGTGTTGAGTTTTATGTCCAAGCCTAATTATGGTTCCAGTTTGGCTGGATGAAATGCAAAATAGCAACTATCATGACAACCAGGAGAGCTAATACATGACAGTATCTTTGTGGGTATGGCAAAGCATATGTCAAGTTGTCTAGTTGATGTCCATCATGACGAACTGCATGGTGGAAGTCAAAACTGGCATTGGGATTTTCATTAGGCATCTTCAATACCTCAGACATCAGTCT
Source organism: Zingel zingel (assembly GCA_023566125.1). Lineage (NCBI taxonomy): Eukaryota > Metazoa > Chordata > Actinopteri > Perciformes > Percidae > Zingel > Zingel zingel. Next base: position 11,488,599 of record CM042328.1, on the reverse strand, counting down.
GCGAGAAATCTGGCTTTGTCAGTCTCCTTGTATCACCCTAAATGGCAGACTATTCTCTCTCAGTCCGCCTGCTACCTCCCACTCTTCTTTAGGGAAAAAATAGTCTGAAGGCTGTATGCACAGTGATGGACAGGCTGACAGATGCTGTGTGTGTGTGTGTGTGTGTGTGTGTGTGTGTGTGTGTGTGTGTGTGTGTGTGTGTGTGTGTGTGTGTGTGTGTGTGTGTGTGTGTGTGTGTGTGTGTGTGTGTGTGTGTGTGTGTGTGTGTGTGTGTGTGTGTGTGTGTGTCAAAAACCCAGAATACAGTATATTTGTGGGGTCAAAATGCTGGACCCCACAACTTCAAAGGGCTGTTTGAGGGTTAAGACTTGGTTTTAGAATTAGTTTAGAGTAAGGGTTAAGTTTAGGCATTTAGTTGTGATGGTTAGGGTAAGGGGGTAGGGAATGCATTATGTCAATGACTGGTCCCCATAAAGATAGTGAAACGCACAGTGTTTGTGTAGGGCGAGTAAACAACAGACAGAAACAGTATGTCAAACCTTCCTTTGCTGTTTGAACACCCGGTTATCCAAGATGGAAATAAGCTTCTGTGCCATCCTTGAAGATTTCATTTGCACTTAATGTACATTTAAAACCATCAAACATATCAAAACCAATACAATTCTTGTCAAAAATGGCTGTTCAGCTGAGTTTTAAGACCATGGAGACAAAGTTTGCAGTTAATAAGTAAAGGTAACAAATGAGAAGATAGGAAAGGTGAAGCCAGCAGGGACAGAAGGTAGAGGAGAGGAGGAGATGTCAAGAGGGCAGGATGACAGACGACAGTAGGAGGAGGGGGGCGGGGGAGATGAGGTGTAGGTAGATACACAGGGAGGTGGTAGCCAGGGTTGTTGGGAGTGAAGGGCAGACTGCTCATCCTCCATCTCTCTGTCCTTTTTATCCCTCCCTCACTCCCTTCCAGGAGCTAATGAACTGATGGCAGTGGAGACAGGAGCGATGGATCAATCCGCCATCTCTCTCTGTGTTTCTTTCTATCTCCCACCCCCCCCCACCTGTCCTCCCCCTTTGCACTTGCTCCTCCTGGATTTTTGGCAGGGCCCCAGCCCCGCTGGCTCCGACTCACCTCCTCCATTGTTTGTCAGCAGATTTCAGGAGACGAAGCAGGAGGCTTAGTTAGAAAATTATTTGGACCTCAGCCTCTTCCTTCTTTTTTCCTCTTTATTTTTTCTCTCTCTCTCTCTCTCTCTCTCTCTCTCTCTCTCTCTCTCTCTCTCTCTCTCTCTGTCTCTCTCTCTCTCTCTGTGTCTCTTTTCTGTTTTCCACTCTCTCATTTCTGCTCCCATGATGCAGCAGCAGGAGCAGTGGCAGCATGAATACATATTGTGTTAATGTTCTGGTGGCTGGAGCCAGCAAGGTGATAAAGGAAATCTATTTGAGTTCTGTGGCTCATTTGTTTGGTGTGGATACCACATGTGTGTGTCCACATAGTGTACAATTATACAGTATGTTTTTGTGTGTGTATGGGTCAGGATACAGTTTAGGACACAGAGTTCCTTCCTTGATTTCATCTTGCTGACATCCGTGCACTACCCTCAAGCCTTCACTTGCCCTTCCCTACTTTGTCATATCCTGCATTTAATCACAAATATGCTATAGAGAAATGTGAAATTTGAGAGGTTTTCAAGTGATTTAAATACTTAACTTTTTATTTACATACAATAAGAAATAAAATGTTGAGTATTTAAATGTCTTGACTCAAAATTCAGATTTTACATATTTCTCTATAGCATATTTGTGATTAAATACAATTATCAATGTTTAAACATTCTTACCTCAAAACAAGCAGCTAGCTTGCTTCATCAAGATTGTGAGTGTGGCGCGGGCCAGATTATATTTATGGTGGTCTCTCCCTGGGAGCAAAAGAAAACATTCTTTCTGACTGGTTTCATTTCCATGTAGGACCCATCGCTTATAGCAAGAAGCTGACTAAGAGAATACTGTAAGTTTTCAAGGCCTTTACCATCATGCATTAAAGGCGATCTGAATATAGAGACATTTTGCAATTGTAAAAACCAAGTTAACACTGGCCTCATTTATTTATTTTTGATTGAAAGATTTAAGAGTCTGAACCAAAGTGGGACTGTAGGCTTCCTGAATTAAATGTCAACACGGTTGCATAATTCTATTTGCCTCGTTGCAGTCCTGAAATGTTTTGATCCTTTGTTACTTTGTTTTAAACCTGTTAATAAAGTTTAATTAAATGCCTCATTTGAGCTGCAAATAGCTTGAAACAGGTGGGAAGCAATTGATATTTTTAAAGGCAAACTTAAAACCTACCTTTTTAGCCATGCCTTTTTATTAAAGAAGTTATATGTACTTGTGGTCCATTTTATTTGTAGTTTGTTTTAGTTAGTTTTAAAATTAATTTTAATAGTTGTTTTTTTATATCTCTACATCTGTATTTTATGTTTTGAACAATTTACAGTTTATGTACTTATTAGCTACTTATTATTATTTTATTTATATATTTAAGTATTTGGTTTTAAGTGTCTTGCCTCTGGTGTTTCCTCACATATGATGGCGTTTCCCCAGTTTGGTTCAGCTTGTTTCTGTTTTGAATGACATAATTTCTGTCAATTTAGGGGTGGTTGGGTAGATGGGTGAATGGAGCCAGGAGGGGTGTGTGTGTGTGTGTGTGTGTGTGTGTGTGTGTGTGTGTGTGTGTGTGTGTGTGTGTGTGTGTGTGTGTGTGTGTGTGTGTGTGTGTGTGTGTGTGTGTGTGTGTGTGTGTGTGTGTGTGTGTGTGTGTGTGTGTGTGTGTGTGTGTGTGTGTGTGTGTGTGTGTGTGTGTGTGTGTGTGTGTGTGTGTGTGTGTGTGTGTGTGTGTGTGTTCAACCATTTTGTGCTACATTTTTATGTATGAAAAGTGCTATATAAATAAATAAAGTCTGATTGATTGATTTGTAGTCCTGTCTGTCATGTCAATGGAGGCTTAAAACAACAAAAAGAAACAAAAACAAAGTCACTTATAATCTTTCTAAATCTATAAAAACCCTGTCTAAATAAAGTACTTGTGGGAAAACACTGAAATGTACAAGATGTTTCATTTGAGAATAATCGCTAGTAGGGTGCATTATTTTTTATTTCTCTGTTATTTTACACTTCACTTAGGGGAGCAATACAAGAAAACTAATTGACTTTAGGGAGACAACAGTCTCCCCATGGAGTCTTCAGTGGAGGCGGGGGGCACAGGGGAGAGGGCTGATGGGAATGGTGATGGTGATATCAGCATCAGAGAGTGACTCATGACTGCTCTTAAGTGGCCTTCCAGTCATGCAGGAGGTGTTTGTGTTTGTGTGTCTGACATTTTGATTCTTTCAGCTCATTTATAATAGTTGCCCTATTTCTTTCTGAGGATTTCCTCCTCTAATCAACAACTGTGAGACATGAGCAAATACGAACCATTGTTTTTATTGAAAATCTGTTAGATAACACAACACCATGGATGTATTATAGCCTAATGACCACACAAAACATTGAGCAGCTGCAGTCTCTCTCTCTCTCTCTCTCTCTCTCTCTCTCTCTCTCTCTCTCTCTCTCTCTCTCTCTCTCTGTGTGTTTTCTTTCTTCCCTCCTTCCTCTGTATTTACTCTCCCTGGTCTCTTAACCTCACATTATAAATCTTTGTGATCCTTTACTTTGATGCTTTTTCTTTCTATACCTGTCAAACCCGTCGGTGAGAACCTCTCTCTATTGCCTACCTTTTCTCAAGCGGCTCTCTCCAAAAATAGCTCTGTGTGTGTGTGTGTGTGTGGGGAGGGGGGAGATGGTTTGAGAAGGGTGAAAATAGACTTGGGTGTGTGTGTGTGTGTGTGTGTGTGTGTTGCAGACTTCCCTGCATGCCTTCTAGCTGTAGCTGTCTTGCTTGTACATACAGCATTAGTTCTGCACATGCACTCCTGTCCATCCCATCTCATCCTGCCTGTCCATTTTTTTCCCCCATGAAGAAGAGGAAATATTCAGTGTCAGAGAGTGAGATGAGAACAAACAGGGAGGAAGATGGAAATGAAAGGGGTGAGGCAAAGGGTGATGGAGGGAGATGTGGAGAAGAAATGGACAGAAAGATGACTTGAAGATGTAGAGAGTAGCAGCGAAGGAGAGATATGGTGATAGAAAGAGATGATGGCAGTGTGGGTTTTAAAAAAAGTGAAAAGGGAGTGATGGGAAGAAGGCAAGAGAGAAGAAAGAAGACTTTTTATTTCAGGCTTTTTGTTCCCTAGGCAGGCAGGTCTTAGTCTCGTCAATCAACACACAGATATCAGGACCATAGAGAAAAGAAAGAGAGACACACACACACACACGAGCACACAAATGAACAAACACAATACATGCACTGATATACAAACCTCTCTGGACACACACACTTCCTCAGAGAGATGGCTTGTTATGAAGCAATTTATATGCAAGGAATCTTTATCAAACTGACTGACCTCTGGCTCCTCAAGGGGCTCTGAGCATTGGCCAGTTGTGTGTGTGTGTATGCTGATTGGCAAACAGCTTAACTTTTACAGATTGTTGTCGATGCTTTTGTCGTTTTGTGTCTGCAAGCATGCATTGTAGCTACCGAGCACCTTCATCACCTGCACTTGATATCCTTTTTAAATGCTTTATACATAAAAACAAATGTGTATCTTCATCTCTATTTGTGTGTGTGTGTCCAGATGTTCCAACAGTCACTTAATGTCCTGACTGCCTACTCAGAGAGAGAGAGAGAGAGAGAGATTGCCTGCCTGCCTGCTGGGTCTCTGCAGCTACAGTCTCTTAATAATGGATCACCATCATGGCAACTATTGTAGTGTGCTGCAAAGTGCTGAAAGACACCAAACCACAACCATATTTTTGCTGAAGTAAATGCACTGTCATCTACAGGACTGACTTAGGGAGAAGACAGACAGACAGAGAGACAGACAGACAGCAAAGCAGAGGGGTGACATACTTGCAGACAGACAAACAGATGGCAGGCAAATGGGTAGATGGGCAGAAAGACAAAGAGTCAAGCAGTCACACAGACAGACAGAAAGACAGATGGCCAGATTACAGGCAGACAGACGGATGGACAGAATGACAAATGTGATGCAGCCAGTCAGACAGATTTTGAAATTTGAAGGTAGGCAGACTAAAAGTCCAGCAATCGTTGTCTTTTTCATTCAGAAGAGACCAGAACATGAATCATTTTTGACATACAACGTACAAATATGTGTTCCACTACTGTGTCTAGCACTGATTGATAATGAAATAATTGTTGAGTCTACTGCCAGTTCAGGGCTGAAACCATTAGTCAATCGACAGGCAAGTAATTGCTATATATTTTGAAAATAGAATAAGTAATTTTGTATCCTTGTAGATGGAATTTCTTTTTGGGTTTTGGACTGAAGTGCAATACTTTTAACACATTTAGACCGTATGTGCTTGTTTTCTGGAACTGTATTTCAAATGTTTCTTTAATTTTCATTTGCAGTGGCACCTGCACACTTGATAATGACACCAATGAAGCTGCGTGAATAACGCTGAAGTGAAATCTGTTCCTGTGGTCTGAACATTTGTCGACATCATCTATCAATATCAACCATATTATTGATTAATTATAAATAACAATTATTCAATATTGGTATATCGCTTACAGTTTCCAGGCTCAGAAATGTCTCCACATCTGAACTTTTTTTTTTTTTTTTTTGTGTTAAAGAGTTTGATCAGAGGACTGGATTATGTTGCATACTATTTAATCTCATCACAGTTGCATTTGATTACTGAGATTTCAGCGCAGGTTCCCTCCGCTTGACTGGCATTGTTCTCATCTGCCCAAATGAGCAAAACTAAAAGGAAGAAATGCTCAGGAGTGCGAATAAGCTACTGTGAACATGCTGTGAGTGTGAGCACACCCTGGAACAGTCTTGTATCAAGTATACACTATTAGTCTTCGTGCAGTAACAGCTGCTTTCACCCAACCTTTTTTCTCCAGAATCCAAACTGGGTTTCTATGCTGAAGCTTACCCTAATTTAATAGCACAAGTGTGTGTTACAGATCCTGTGAACTGGTAAATTAGTGGACACAGGATTTTCTTTCCCACCTGCAGTTTGGTGTCCAGATATGGCTGTTTTTGTTTTTCAGGCCTGTTCTGTTGCACATTTTGGAGAACCGTCTCCTTTAAACGCCCAGTCAGACATAGAGCTCTCAGCAGTGTCATAGTCAGCCAATTAATTACTTCCCCAGGCGACTTAGCTTTCCCAGCATGCATTAGTCAATCTTCTCAATGTTTGTCTTATTGTAAATGTTTTGGGCTGACACTGAACTATGCACAGAAAATGTGGCTTACACCAGCTGATGGAATTCAAAAGAGCTGGAGGTGGCTGTCTAACCCTAATGGAACCTGTGAGGTGTGCTTCAGTTTTAGTTTTAGATATTTGTTTTTTACTTTTCTTCAATGTTGTCGTATGTAAAGTTTATTATGCAGGATTGTTGCCCATAGGCATTGATTGATGAAGTGGAATTGAAGATGACTGATATTTTGGATGGATTTGGCTAATTCCCATGATTGAAATGAGGATGGTGGTATACGCATAAGAAATATGTGTTTTTATTTGGGCTCCAGGCTGGTGATAAATGGCTACTATGGGTTAAGGAACTGGTTTCTGATTAGCTTGGTTCCAGCAATCTGATCCCACATCGAAACACTTTTTGTTTTTAGTTCAAGCAGTATTTATGAGCCAGTGGAACGACATTTTGTTCATATGTGCACTCTGTATGTATAGTTGAATGACAATAAAAAGCCATCTATCTCCAATTAGAGATTCAGTCTTGCGTTGTGCTCAATGATGGCTGTTTCCCACCAAATGGAAAAACACTTGACCAATCAGAGCTTTGTAGGGAGGATTAAGAATGGAATTTGCCATCCTCTTACACAGATAACTATTTACCTACCTATTACTTAAAAATAATGACAGGAAAGTTCTGCACAAATGGAAATAAATGTAGATGAGATTGACATAGATGTACAGGTTGTTGTAAATCGACTAGTAGAATTAACTCTTAAATGGGCATATTTAATATTTCTTCAAACAAAGAACGGCTTGCTTATTGCTAATATGGTCAAATTTAAATAATTTATTTATATATCCCTTGTTAGTTTTGTTGCACCCAATAGGGCTGGACAATTTACCCTGTTATTGTTCTTCTTTGTACGCAGAGTTCTGTGTCATGTAATATAGCTCCACCCAACTTTGACCTAACTAGAAGTATAATCAGGAAAAGAAATTTAAGAACACCTATGTGGGTTTTTAAAGGTAAACACTAGAGCTAGGCGATATGGAGAAAATCAAATATCACAATATTTTGGACCAAATACCTCGATATTGATACCGTAGAAAATATTGTAGTGTTGACTATTGGTGCTTTCACAAAATATTTACACAATGAGATTTTTGATAAATAATCATCAGTAATGTGGATATAATGTCTAAGTGGGTAAAGACAAATAATAGAACAGTTACAACAGTCTGGTAAGTTCAGAAAATGACATCACTTTACTGTAATGCAGCCTTTAAAACCAGGAAAAGACAACACTTACGCCATATTACAATATCCAAAATCTAAGATGATATCTAGTCTCATATCACGATATTGATATAATATCGATACATTGCACAGCTCTAGTAAACACTTATGGACTCAACTAGAGTAATCTAGACTAGATTACATTGAACCAACTAATCTGAATTACTTCTCTGATGCTTTCTTCTTCACCTTCAGCAGAGTGATCATTATCTTCAAATCAATCACACCAAATCCTGCTGGTTCAGTTATTAGCCACGCTGTTGGCCATTTCCTCTGTTTTGTTTGTACATGTGGGTGTGTGTGTACACTGCATTGTCTGGCTGCTATTCATTGCCCCCTGGATTTGAGCCATGCATGAAAAGGAGGGCACTACCCAGTCACATAGCTCTTAAACGTAATGTAGCTTGGCCACAGGGCAGCGGATAGCAGGCAAACGTGTGTGTGTGTGTGTGTGTGTGTGTGTGTGTGTGTGTGTGTGTGTGTGTGTGTGTGTGTGTGTGTGTGTGTGTGTGTGTGTGTGTGTGTGTGTGTGTGTGTGCTTGTGTGTGTGTGTGTGTGTGCTTGTGTGCTTGTGTGCTTGTATGTATCCAGATGTATGTTGTACTTCCTTGAGAACAATACAACACAAGACAATAGACAAACTTTATACTTGTACGACAGGTTCCCCTCTATTAAACTTGAATATTAACAGGGAACATTTTGTTGAAACAGTTTCTCCTAGTTGCTTTAAGACACATAGTTTATATTCACACCATTAGCTTATTATTTAAATTAATGAGTTCATTAGCAAAGCTAGTTTGGTTTTATATAGCATGGTGATTATAGCAGGATGTAAGGATCTTAAAGTTTAAGGTGGTTTATGTTTTAGCATGTTGTACATATCTCTGCTTGTTGGTCTATACAGGTCTGCCTTCCTGTGTAACTCTGTGTGCTTCCTGCTGTTGTTCTGACTTTAAAATGTGTTTTTTCTTAGCATTATATAGTCTTACTGTCTAGATTGTTTCCCAGTCTAACTCTCTTCCTCCATCTTTCGGGATATTACTCCCCCCCCCCCCCCACCCCCCCTTTAACTAATTTCTTCTCTAAGTCCTGTATTGATCTCTGGATCTCTCCCATCTCCCTGCTCCTTTCAAACTTAATTACTTTCGTCATTTAGTCAGGAGACCTATTTTTTATTTGTCAGAAATGTTCAGCCAAACCAAAACCACATTATTTCACAATATGGTTGTGTTTCCTTTTGTTTGGTAGTGTTCTCTCCCTCGTACAACATGGTTTCATTGACTCTGACAGCTGGTTGCCTCCAGCTATTGTTGTCCTGCTTCAACTCTGACAAAGTGCAGGTTCAGACAGTGCTGGTACAGTAGGGGATCATGATGCAACAAAAACCAATGGTATGACAAGGCAGTTTCACACACACACACACACACACACACACACACACACACACACACACACACACACACACACACACACACACACACACACACACACACACACACACACACACACACACACACACAGGGCTAACTCTAAATAAAAGTTATTATAGATCAACTCTGCAGGCTTTAGACCTCATCTGATGTTTTATCCTTATTCCAGCAAAGAATAAGGAATGCCTTGACTTCTTTTGAGTACACTTAAGCTCATTTAAGTCGTTGCTGTAAAACTCCCATTTGAACTTCTTTAATTCCTTAGTATATATTGGAATTCTTCTTACATATTTAAAAGGATTTTTTTCAACCCATTTATCCATGCATTTTGTGTCTAATAGACAGTGATTTATTTATTTATTTATTTTTGCTACTGACAGGCTCAGATTGTTACTAAAAGTGTCTGACAACATTATCGCTCTCAGGACGTGAGTTTTTTTTTGTCCGAAGACAGCGGTGTGGAGAGTGGAACGCAACATCGAGAAAAAGGCGTTCAGGATGTCTGTTGTTTCGGAGTACGCTACAGAAATTATAGGCTCCTGTTAAATAAAAGTTTGTCAGTGCCATGGCTCAATATTTAAATGGTTTTGACAATGTGGATGAGGTCGTTATAATTTGATGGCCGCCTGTATTAATTTGAGCCAGAGTACAACGTTACGGGCAAAGAGAGAGCGGAGGAGGGCGAAGCAGCGGCTGGGGGGCTGCGGGGCTCGGGATATTGGTAGTGCTCCCGTGGGTGCTGTGCCCCTATATGCCCAAAGAATATGTTTTCAGGAGTGGGACCTGTTGCTGCCAGATATCTGTGGTCTGGATGTGTCCAGTGATATACCTCGGACACAACGCTGTGTTACCACGTCAGAGGATTTCCTCCTCTAATCAACAACTGTGAGACATGAAATCTGTTAGATAACACAACACATGGATGTATTATAGCCTAATGACCACACAAAACATTGAGCAGCTGCAGTCTCCCCCCCCCCCCCCCCCCCCCCGTCTGTCCGTCCGTCCGTCCGCTCTTTATCCGTATACTTCATCTATACATAGCCTACTCTGGCTCAAATGAATACGGGCGGCCAGCCAATTATAATGACCTCATCCACATTGTCGAAATATTTTAAATATTGAGCCATGGCACTGACAAACCTTTAGATAACAGGAGCCTATGATTTCTATAGCCTACTCCGAAACAACAGAGATCCTGAACGCCTTTTTCTTGAGTCGCGTTCCTCTCTCCACACCGCTGTCTTCGGACAAAAAGTCACGTCCTGAGATCGATAATGTTGTCAGACACTTTTGTGACACACACACACACACACACACACACACACACACACACACACACACACACACACACACACACACACACACACACACACACACACACACTGTCATTTGTGATTTCATCCATATATACTGTATATTATTCACCTCTCAGCTCTTTAGGGTCATGCTTGTTTGTTCTATGCAATGGATATACCTGATAATAATACAAAGTATTTATACTTTCAGTCTTTTTAGTCAATTTATTTGAACTTCCACTTTTGACAGTATTACAGTTTAGCTTTCAGCTTTTCTAGCAATGTATTTCAGCTCTTAGTGTATTAAGGTAATGCAGTTCAGCTTCCAACTGACAATTTTACATTTCAACTTCCAAGTTTTTCAGCAGTGCAATGCATTTGAGATTTGACACAATGAACATTTTGTTTCATATTTCTGCATTTTCATCAGTGTTTCTCACAGCCTTTGTAAGTCTTCCATACTTATTCATAATTACAGTTAGAAAATAAATTCAGACCTCACAATGTTCTACATCGTTTGGCATCGTTGAACTTTTAAAGCCAACAATTCAGTTTAGCATCAGCTTTTCAAAAAACCTTTAAATATTCCACATCTTTTATACATTAATGGTATTATTCAACTTTTTAATGAAATTCATGTTAATTAAAACCATTCATACTTTTCCAACTATCCTCACTACTTCACCTTCTTCTTACCCATTTAAGCTGTTAATCCAGTTTAGCTTTATCAATTAAGCTATTCAGCATTTGCATTTTGTAGTTATTGATTAATCCGTCTTTTAATGGACTGCTACAGAGCAAAAGACGTCTGGGACAAATTAAAAGTGTATGGTGTAAATGTTGATCTTTCATATAAATCTGTTATGTACTGTATCATAGATGAAGTATTATCAGATAAGCACAAGGAATTAATTCAAATAATCATATGTATTGTTTGTTTCAAATTATGGAAGACGAGATGCTGTAAGGTTATACAACAGACTGTTGTAAACAGTGACAAAGTGTGTAAACAGGTGCTCACAGAACTCAGGAGAAGAAGAACTTTAGACCACAAACAGCTCCTTCCTTGGAACATACTGATCTTGTGATAAATGGAACTTTATGAAGGACTGGATGCACTTTGTTAGTTCATTTTGCACATTAGCACTGGTTTTGTTCATTAATTAAGTTTGTTTCTGTTTATTAATTATTTTTGTTTGTTTGGTTGTTTTTTTTTGGTATGATATGTAGCCGTTTGTATATTGAGAACTTGTATTTTGTAAAACTTTAATAAAGCTCTATTTAAAAAATAAAAAGAGGACAATAGTAGTCACTAGTACAGTATATGCTGTGTGTTCATACTGTATATGAGATTTGTATGAGGAGAAGTAATTAATTAGTGTTTTTTTTAGATATTGTAAGTTGTGGTACAAGTCTGTGTCAACCTGTAGCACACTTTCCCAATGTTTTGTTTGCTGTGGACATTTCTTTGGGAAGTTTATACTAATGGTTACAGGTAGCCATGTTGGATGAGAAACAACTGCACAAAAATTGAATTTAGGACCTCCTGTGAACATAGTTAATAATAATGTATTTACTGTACTTGCATGGATAACACTGGTGCGGTTGAAACCTCTTGTCGTCCTCTTTTTAAATCAAGCCAGCAGATATCACTTCCTCTGCACTATAAAGTCTTGGCAAGTGGCAAAGTCAAAAGTCAAATAAAAAATGGATACAGCAATTATAAAAAGATGTGACTTTAAGCATTTGAATTCTGGCTCTGGAGATAGAAGCACACAATTCCTGTACCATCTGTTATAGCTGTTTTGGCAAGACAGCAGACAGACGTTCACAGACTGTTTCTCTCTCTCTGTCCTTGTGTTTCTTTTTGTCTCTTTCAATTGCCTTTGTGTTCAGGAAGTAACCTAGTGCAGATGTGGAGTCTGGTTCACTGGACTGATTGAGATGGAGTTGTGAGTCTTTCCTATCTTCCCTTTTCTCCTTCATCCACTCTCATCTCTCCAGAGAACAATAAATATCTCAATCTACAGTCTGGGCTCTGGTTCACTGGACTGATTGAGACAGTGTTGTCTGTACTGCATGTGAGAAAGAGAGACCAACAGACATATAGTAGACATGGTAACCAATAGGGGTGGTACGATTCATGAAAAAACAGCCGAATCGCTCAGTTTGCTTGTCTCGGTTCGGAGCATGTGTGCGTCGCACGGTTCGTCAGTACGCTGTTAATGTGCACTAACCACTTACTGCCGTAGTGGCCACTTTCAACACCTATGTTAAAACACTTACTGGAAATGACAAGGGGGATGAGCGTGACGAACGCAACACATGGCAGCTGATTGGACGAACGCGTCACGTGGTTCTTGCTGCTCCCGAATTTCAAAACTGACTCTAATGGTGTTTCGTTCTGAATACGATCCGTTCTCTTAATACATCCATGATACCATCTCGTATTTTCTGAAAATAGTTCACCGAAAAGCGAGAAATAGGCCATACAGTTGCTGAATCGGTCTGTTTTTTTGATCGATAAAGGTCAGTTTAAAAGATTTTCGTCAGATTTTGAGAGGCGCCGAGCCGACCGCTCCTTGGGAGTGTGGAGTGCTGCTGCTGCAGGTCACGTCACATGCAGACATGTCAAGTGGGAGAGATAAGGAAGGCTGCCCGGAGTTGGAGGATGTGCTAGGGTTGTGTATATAGTCTGGTGTGTGGGAACATTTTGGATTTCATGTTACCTATGATGACAGCGGAAATAAAACAATAGATAGAACTGCCACTGTGTGCATGTATTGTGCAACATGCAATCAATATGCTAATTGTGTCTGTATATCATATGCTGAAGTATATTTCTGGAGTGTTTTAAAGATTAAAAGAAAAAATAACAAGAACCGTACAGAACCGAAAACCGTGACCCTAAAACCGTGATATGAACCGAACCGTGGATTTTGTGAACCGTACCACCCCTAGTAACCAAGGATGAGAGTGTGAGTGGAAGAAAAAGAAGAATATCAGCCATATCAGCAGACAGAGGGAGGGAGAAAATGAACTTGGAGAGTTTTCTTGGCAGTTGCAGAGCTGTAAGTCAACCTCGTGCCTCAGGTGATCCTGCTCCAAAAATGAAGGGAGGGGGATTTTAAGGAGATATAGTGACATTTCCAATTACCATCACTTCTTTCACTTTAACGGGCCATCGGTTCTTCCCTTTACATACGCATTCAGGAATACTGGTCTACCACCAGAGCAAGAGGTTAAAGATACTGTCCTGTCAGTTTACAATCAAAAGTTTAGACCCAATGACAGCAACATGTGACAAAGACACTGAACCCATTACCTGGTCACTAAAGACACCAGCAGCCAGAAAATGCCTAAAATGGATATGTTGTAACCATCAGAGTCAGAGTCGGTGGTGATGGTTCCCCACTCTGGTCATACAGCGGGAAAAGCGGCAGCATTGCAAAAGAAACGGTGCAGCACTAAGAGAAAATCATTATAATTTTGTCCAGTTTTCCCTTCTGAGTAGGCATACAATCCAGCTAGTGTTTGGCTACTGCTTGCAACTAGTGCTTTTATCATAACAGGCATACACAAAAACTATTTTACAACTAAAACACAGAAAGTGGAACCGAAACTGGGACAACTGCTGCTGTAACAGAGAAACTAAATTATAGGGAGTGCCACTGAGGCCTGTCTTCACAGGGAATGTGTTTCTGGATTTTCGCACTTAACCAAGCAACGGCTGGTTAGCATTGTCAGCAAACCAAATGAAAACCAAATGTCAGCAGCTAGCCACAAGCTCACTAATATGCCAGTGTAAAAAACATTCCCCCTCTTTGGTGGAGACGAGTCTGGTTGACTGAATATAAGTTTGAATTCCAAACTGAAATATCGACCATCTGTTAAAAGCTAAACCTGTTGTGAAATAATTGGCATAAAAAGTGTCTAAAGCAAACTATATTAGTATTTGATGGTCAGATCTGCCAACTATACTGTGTGTGTGTGTGTGTGTGTGTGTGTGTGTGTGTGTGTGTGTGTGTGTGTGTGTGTTTCCTGCCAAAAACTGCATGCGCAATGAATTAGTACGTGGTTTATAGAATTCAGCCATCCTGAAGTGTATTATTTACACCTGTGTTTTTCTCACTGTGACAGTTTTCCCCCTATTGTGACATTTCAAAAAGGCCTATTGCACTTCCCTGACTGTTGATCTATAAAATCTTCTGGGAGCCAGCACTACGACTCTACATGTTTCCTCACTCTCAAGCTCTGTCAGATGTAGTTGATAGAGTTTCTTTGCAAAGCTGGAAGCACTGCAGCTGGGAATTGAACCCGAGTTGCTGTGCTGATGGGTAATAGGAGAAAAGAGACAAGTTTTACCATTGGAGCCACAGTGTTTCTTAGATGTAATGCAACAAATCAGAGGGTTCACGTTGATGGATGGAGCCCCACTCAGTTAAACTCATGAAAAATAACCCTCCACAGCTGTAGCCACAGGTATAGCTACCAAATATGTGGGAGACACCTGAGTAAATATTTCTGCCCAAAATTGTCCTTTTATGATTGGTTAAATCACGAGAATCTGATCAAATTTGATTTTCTCATGTATTTAATCCTCCTTGTTTGGTTAAGCCGTTGCCATTTCCACCACAAAATGCACTGTTCTTGTAAAAGCTTCTAACAACTTGTAAAACTACTCATTTAGAAGGCCAGTGTAACAAATAGATCCTCACAAGTATTTTGTTTAATTTTTTCCTTTGGGTGGTCAGGTAAAACAACAACTTTGGTACCCTGAATGTGGTTTAAGTGGGTTGCTTGAGAGTTTAATAGGCGGGGGGAAACCCTGAGACGGATCCAAGCGTGCAGACTTGATGTCAGACAGACGGAGCTGAAGGAAGTCAATGGTGTACTTAACCACTCTCCTCAAGAGAGCTAGACAGATGGGGGAGAGGTGGAAAAGATGGAGAGAGAAGTGAGAGAGAGAGGCTGTGGAAGTCAATAATGTACTTAACCTTACTCTGCAGACTCCCTGTGTCCCTGTTATTGTAAGGAAGGGAAGATGGGGAGGGAGCAGGAAAAGGGGAAAGTGGAAAAGAGTAAGATGGCAGGACTTGAGAATGGAAATAGAGGCAGCGAAGAAGCGCTGTATTTTTCTGTCAGCATAAATGTCAAGAGTAGTTAAGTGTGTGGAGGGCAGGCGGGGAGGCAGGGGTACAGGAAGAGCCCCATATAAGAGGGAATAGACCAGTTTTATGACCACATAAATCTCTGTTCCCCACACTGAAGGTTGTAACCTACCTCCTCCTCTTTTGGCCTTCCTGCTTCGGTCTAGCAGTATGCTAAAACCTCCTTTTGACTTCTTGACTCTGCCTGCTGCTCTCGTTTGCTTCATTTCTCTCTCTTATAGACTCTCCTGACCCATGCCCTTTTTTTTCTCCTCTTAGTGGCACACTATACATTTTCTTTCTTTGATCCTGAAAGTGACCAGGGCAAGAGATTAAAAATATCTTCAGGCTGTTTATTTTCGCCTCCTTTTTGTGTATTTTTCCTTATTTCTTTTCAATTTAATCATTGTAGACACTTGTATAACAAACCCCTGAGTTTATATGATTTATTTCATCTTGAATCGTAATACAGCATCATATTAACAAGGTGACCATCAGATATTTCGCAATGCTTCAGGCTGTGTATTATGTTGTGTAATGATCAGACGGTTCTCGTTTTCTTGCCTGAAAGTGCCGGTGAATCTTCTTTAGCAGCCCAGTGGGACTTTACTCACATTCTTGACGCGATAATACATGATGACAGCAAAGCAAGATAGGTGACAAATTAGAGGACAATTGAAGATAAACTGTCTTAATAAGGTGTTGATCAACCACAAGCCTAGTCTGGCTTAATGGATGTACAGTACATTGCCGAGATAAAGCCTGACATCGTGCCGGGTGTCCCTCCTCTTCTGCTATCTCCGCTATCTATCTTGCGAGGGCAAGTTGCTGCATCTGGGGCTTAGGGCTTCTCAGGAGGGTTGTGATTGGTTTAAAGAAATACAAACAAGCCAGAGGGTTTTTTCCTGTATCCCAGAATAGATGCGTACTGTAGCCAGACCATACTCCAGCACTGCCAGATACGTCTGGCAGTGGTAAGCCTAACACGTCGACTCCTAGGTGTTCGGTTGGGTGGAGATCTGGTGGCTGTGAAGGTTGTAGCATATGATTCACAATCATTTCACAATCCTCAAATAATTCCGTGAGCCCTTGGGTCGCTTCGATATGTTTCATCAGATTTATCCGTTTTTAATTTGGCATCTGTCTGTATCTGTTCAGACCAAAAAATGTTTGCATTTCAGAACCTTAGGAAATGGACAGCGGCCGACACGAACACACACACCTATTGACAAGATAATAAAGCCGTAAAGTAGGCTATCTTTCACCTCAGGACAACGCCACTTCTCACAAATACAGATAGGATTGGAGATGAACACGTAACTGCGATCAGCTTTGTGGGAAATTAAGAATCAATTCCACCTGTCTAGTAGCCTAGGCACACTATGACAGAAGCTCCACTTAGCACCAAATGCAATGTTTAATTTGAAATGAATGCAGCCTACTGGCAGTCTGGCACTGGGTGCTCAGTATTTTCCGTGGGTGCTCGAGGCGAGCTCCGGAGCACCCACGGTATCGGCGCCTATGCCCTCATCTGTCAGTTTGATTCTTCCCACTGTGTAGCTTTCTCTTCAACTGGTCTTATGGTCTGCAAGTCTCTTGCAGCCACTTTGATTTTAACATTTAAAATGTTAAATGCAGAGTGTTGTTGGAAAATATAGAGGGTGCCATTTAAGATTTTGCGGGATAAATACATTTTTTTTTTCACCTGAATAGTCAGATTTTATGGATTTTAAATAGGGCTGTCAATTGATTAAACAATTTAATCTAATTAATTACATACTCTGTGATTAATTAATCGAAATTAATTGCATACATAATTAACGGTGCCTGAACAGATACTTTTTAAGAAAGTAAAAAAAAAAAGAAGGGTACTAAACAACACTCGGTGACATTAAAGAACTGCTTGTTTATTGCTAAGGCCATATGGTCAAAATGAAATGATTTAATAATAATGTAATAACTATAACAATAACTTATTTCACTAGTAAATTGCTGTTGAACGACAAAAACAACCACCAGATGGGAAAAGGACATTTAACAATAAATGTCCTTTTTTTGTTTCTGTTGAGTATAGTGTTAACTAGCGTCACGTGCAGTGGTATTTGTGTTGCCTCTATCGTCTGTTTCAGAGCATCAGAGGGAAGCGCAGACATATCAGTGGCACCAGATTTCGGTACCCAACCCTATTCAGGAAGAAGACTTTTACAAGTAAATGTTCCAATCAATGATCCAGGCAGTGCATTCTCGTCTCCCTCCTTCATTTTACACTCGATGGTGGCTAGAATGGCTCCGAGTCAAACGTCAATATGGAATGGATTAATCTGCGTTAATTTGTTTAACGTGTTATTTTTTTTTCAGATTAATTAATCAAAATGAACGCGTTATTTTGACAGCCCTAATTTAAAAAAAAATCTTTTTGTTTGATTTATTTCTGACATTTTTCTGTCCTCGTTCTCTGACCTTCCTTCTTTGTCTCTCTGACTCTTTCTTGGATAACTATTTGCCTGTAACATCTCCTTTTTGTTTTTCTAGTCCAAACTTTTTTTTTTCTTCTTCTCCCTCTCCTGTCTTTACAGACAATTGAGTTAGACTTCCAGTGTCTATCCACTGAATACAGTAGATGTCCTATAAGCAGCCCCTTGTTGCTATCCCCCCCTCTCATCTCGCATCTTACTCTGCCCTCTCTAGCTCTGAAGTGAGACTCATTCTTCATTGCAAAATAAGTGTCAGAAAAATGGAAACAGTAGCAACAATTTAAGTGGTTTTCAACTGTTATTTGTGAATTGAAATTGCATTCTCTTTGCAACACTTGTGGATTGAACACATTACTCTTGAAAAATTGGTGTATTTTGGGTTCATTGAAGCGTTTATCTGTTGTGTAGATATAAAGTTCACAAAACCAAGTAACAGTTTTTTTGCTCTTTCCCATGGACACCCCTTTTTGACTTCATATGTCTTCCTTTTCTCGGTCGTGTTAAGTATCTTGCTCCTTGATGGAGGCTCATTCATTTCATGCAGATGCTTTGTTACTAAAATATTGTGCAATGTTGTTGCTGTTGGGTTAAATTTGTAGCAATTTCTGATTTGTTGATTTTGTTGAAATGCGCCCTGGCTGTGGAGCACAGAAAAGTTTTGTTTACATTCAGTGTTCCTCACCAAATGCACTGTAGGTATCATTGAGATCTATAAAACTTGGTGAATGCATTTCCTTCTTCATATCACATTTCCCCTGCTGCCCCGCCTTTTGCCGACCCACATCTTGTGCACGAGATACAAGAGAGGGCATGTTTGTTGCAAAAAGTTCAAATATTAGGTCACTGTAGCCTGCAGATACAACTTTTCACATACCTTCCGGTAAAATTAAATAATAGAGATGTTCTAATCATACTGTAGAGGTTGCTTTTTAAGGTCTTTTATTACCAAAAAGCACCAAAAAAAACTTGTCTGTTGCTTAATGCTGCAAAAGGTGTCGTAGTTTAAACTGCTTGAGATAAGTGTTTTTTCTTCTTTATTATAATGAAGAAAGAAGCACCTACAGCATTTCTTTTTTTTTTATTATTTGTTTGCATACCTACAGTATAAAAACAGATGAAAAAAAAACAAAGGATTGAAGCAGATGCATAAAATGGGACTTGTTCAATAGCTCCCAGTGAATACAGTATTATTGCAGAATGCAGGACAAGGGCTCCCACTGTATGTGAAGAAACAGAACAACTGTATGATTGTGAAGTTCCCAGGGAGTCCAAGCGCTAATATGTAACGGTGATCAAGTCCGTTTATTCTGGCAGGCAGCCGGATGGAGGCTCTGACAGATTGGTGCCATCAGCGCATTATTTCATTAACACTTGTGTTTTCATGGTGAACATCTTCTCACTCGTCATTTTTCTCTCCCCCCCCCCCCCCCCCCCCCTTCCTCCCTCCTTCCCTGCCACCCTCCCTGCTACCCTGACAGATGGAGAGCGAAAAGAAGAGGAGAAAATACTCCACGAGCAGCAACGACTCCGACACCACCGACAGTAAGTTGGAGAGAGAGATTGAGGGAAGGAGGGGGAGGGAGATTGTGTGTGTGTGTGTGTGTGTGTGTGTGTGTGTGTGTGTGTGTGTGTGTGTGTGTGTGTGTGTGTGTGTGCGTGTGCGTGTGCGTGTGCGTGTGCGTGTTAGGGAGTAAGAAACCTGGAAGTGTCAGAAAAGTGACTGTGCTGCCTGGCTTTAGTCAACTCCCGTAGGGTATTTCTCGTATTCACTCTCCATATAGAGTTTCTTCCTGTCTCACTGTCGTGCCTCCGCTGCTCATTAAGACTTTTTTTTCTTTTAAAGATTTTTTTTTTTGGAGGGAGGGGGGGGGGCATTTTTTGGCATTTATTTCACAGGACAGCTGAAGACATGCAGCAAAGAGCAGCAGGTCGGAGTCGAACCCTGGCCCGCTCTACTAACTGAGCCACCTGGGCGCCCAGACTTTGTTGTTTTTTTTGAAAACACAGCTACAGTAGAAGTATGAATAGGTAGCAAGCTACCAAGCAGCTATTGGAGATTTTTTTTTAAATTCTGGTGTAAATCTGCATCTGGTGTCTGCAGGTGAGAAGACGGCACTGAGATTTACACTAGCCACAAGAAAAATTGTGGTTGGAAATTAAATATCAAATAACCTTTATTCTGCAGAAATCTACATTGCTTATGACTAAAAACAGATTCTTAGAAGGTAGAAAACAGAGCAGTAATCATAAATGAACATGATATCTGATTATTTGTGACAGCAAACAAACAGGAGTGAATTGAATTGTGGTTTGTGTTCATTAAAGTTAAATTTGTGCAGTGTTTTCCTGCTTTTACTTTAGTATTCTAGTGAAACATCAGCTGCTGGAACTGTTTCTTGTGCCTTCTTTTCAGCCGGTGGCATATTGCATTCTGCTATCATTTGTGTATCACTGTATCATTAATAACGTTTTTAATATTATCATTTTATGATTGATAGTTTTACTTGGGTGGAGCTGCACTGCAGTGAAATAAATGTGTTGGAAGATCACACCACGTCATATTTTCTGAGCTTGTTGATCGCAGACAAATCCTAAGCTGATCTGCGCTTCGTCCGTTGCGAGTGCAGTCCAGGAGCTGACTGCGTAATGACCTGCTGCTTTAGTAAATCAGGCGCTTAATACACACAGAATGGGGCCGCAAATTCAATAAAACCGGCATTGCACATTTGCGGTGTGCCATTTTATTAGTTAATCTGGCTTCATGTGCTTTGGAAGTAATGTTAAGCACATGCAACATGTTGTTCATAGGCTGACTGATTAACAGGTATTAGATGGATGCAGTTTGATTTAAACAACCACGGAGACGGACTACAGACTGGATATAAAGTCAGACTGTATATAAAGACTCATGTCTCATGGGCTCTCTATATATGCTATACACAGAGACAGACCGCCATGAAGAGATACACTGCAAAGTGATGGGAACATCTGGCCAGTCCAACACATTACAGACACTGGCAGCATCTGCTGGAAAATCGTTTGATAATAAACAGTCTTTGAACAGCGGTACAGTGTTACACAAGCACACTTGGCTCTCACAGCTGATAACTGTCCACACAATAGGAAGATTTAGTCATTGAAGACCGCAAGCGATTTTCATTTAATTTAAAATGTCATATTTCTTGGATTTTGGCAGCTCAACATGACTAATTCTTGGCATTTTGCGGCGTGCATTTTATAATAACAAGCAAATATATTTGTTTTGGCTATTATCCTGACACTGTCATACCAACAAACAGAAAAGATAGATACATAAGTGAACTAGAAAGCAAACTGTTGAGTGCAAGAGTGGACCTCACTTTTGGTTTTATGTCTCCCTAAAAGCTCTGATGAACTGATTAGGGTTTCAGATATTACTTTAATACTAGGCTAAATTAGTTTATCCTATGTAATAAGAAACCAAAGCAAAGTGGATTAATCTGCCTTCAGCAAGATTGTAACATTTTAAACTAGATTTTTGTTCTGCTTGTCCAAACATGAGTGTTTTTTTTTCTACTGTTGCACACTTTAAAACATACCTAACGTGAAACATTATATAACGTATTCTGAGTTGTCTTTCAGCACATTTTTTTTATTACTTTTTATTCATTTGGGATTTTCTTTCTCTGGAATAAATGCAAAATCTAATTTCTTATTACAGTGTAAGAGAAAAATAGAAAAAAAACAATGGTTCTTCAATAATAGAAAAGGGAAGCTTATTTCAGAAACATTCCAAGTTCAGGGAAGGATGTTTCTTTTGGAAGTAAAAAACAATTCTCCAAATAAAGCTATGGGCTGTCTCAGAATGAGGAACGTCTGAACTAATTTAAAAATTGAGATATATGGAGATGAATCCTGGATAATATAGTGATTCAAACTTGAAAAACTGTTTTACTACAGCGGGGCCACCAGAGGTTGAAAAGTGGCCATGTACAGGCTTAAGTGTGTGGTTACAGGTCTGCATGTATTAATTATTTTACAGCAGGTTTAACAGGCTGTTTTTTTTCAGACCTGGCTGAGCCACCCTGTGCACAAGGCTGTACTCTGCTTTATAATTAGCCGTTAGCTCTTAGCTTCCCCTGGCCAGTGCAGCGTGGGCTCCAGCTGCATCTGTTGACTGGAGGTTATCAGGTTTCTAATTGAAGGATGCCCATGATAATTTTGCCTGCCGTGCACCAAGCGGGGCTTTTAATTAACACCGGGCCATGATGGTAACCTCCTTCTGTGCTGCGGCCTGTTTGGTTATCTGGCCACACAGTGATGATGTGGTGCAGCCTCAGGGGGCGGGTGGATGTAACCTGCATAACACGCACATGCACGCTCTCTCTAATGGAGTGCAGATGCATAAGTACACTCAAAGATGTTCAGCAGATTGGCACACTGTCTCACTGAATATATACACATATAGAGATCTATGACAAATGACACATTTTTTGAATGTGTCTTACTAAGGTTCCATTTTGAGCCTCCACAACAACTTCATTGCTTCTTGGCAGAGATTCTCCAAGTCTCTTTGGTGTTTTGATGCTGGTGGTGGAGAGCGCTGCTGTCTTACACGTCACTCTAAAATCTCCCACAGATGTTCAGGTGTGTTTGAAATTGAGATGTGTTAAAATTTTTTACAAAGGCACAGATGCACACATGGACAAACCTATTTAAAATGCCACCCCACCTTTCTCCCCGTGTGTTTTTCTGGGGTTTTGATGTGTTGATGCCTTACCTTGCACAGCAGCTAGATTCTCGCAATATCATGGGATCACATGGGAATGGCAGGATTACATATCACACGAAAATCCATCTCGTCAGGCTTCAAGTAATGCGTTTGTGTCCGAACAACCAGGTGTTTGACCAATTAGCGTCATGTGAGGCGCTACTGGCAGCTACGGGTGGTTTAGGTGTATGACGACCGCAACCGTTTGTTCAAAACAACAATGGCGGACATGATAGACAGATGGTTCATCCAATCACCTGCCAGGTATTTTTTTGAAAATGCCTGCCCTTTACCAAACAGTTTCCAGTGATGGCTTCTCAGATGGTTCTGTGTTACAAAGCATCTGGCGCGTCAGCTTAGTGTTTGTCTTGGACAAAGTGGAGTCTCTCTGCCCCAGTTTACTTTTAAAGGATAAAGACAGGGTTTCTTTCTCTTTCTCACACACACACACACACACACACACACACACACACACACACAGTGTCCCACCCCAGTCTATTAGGTGATACACTTTGACACCACCATTCAGAACAGTTCTGAGTGGCGGATCAATTTGAAATAATTTGATCAAACTCACTCATGGCTGTCAATTCACTGCTTATTTCCTGTCATGCTATGGCAGTGAAAGTGTGTTTGTGTGTCTGTGTGAGTGCATAAAACTGTGCAAGAGTTTGAAAAAATGAGTCGATGCAAGCAAAATGTGTGAGATTGTGGGGAAAAAACGGTGGGTGTATGTGACTATGAGCATGCATATGTAACAAATGCATGACAGTGTTAGCAACTTTATCTGGTGTGTGTGTGTCTTGTTGGACCACATGTATTAATGGCTAAGTTATCACGTGTACAGCTACAAGTGCGTGTGTGTGCGTGTGCGTGTGCGTGTGTGTGTGTGTGTGTGTGTGTGTGTAGAGTCTGTAATTTTGAAGACAAGCCTGACAGCAGTTCTGCCCTAGGAGCTGTTAGTTGTTTAGACGTCACAAGTAAAATTAGCACGGTGGCAGCACTGCTGTGGTGCCGAGGGAAATATGTTGAGTGGGAGGCAACACACACACACACACACACACACACACACACACACACACACACACACACACACACACACACACACACACACACACACACACACACTTACTTACTTACTTACAGTCCCGGGCACAATGTGCTATATTACACAGTATTGGCAAATTTGTTTTCCATTATGCCAGTGTGATGTAATTTAATTGCCAATGTGATGCAATGTTTAATGACAGCCTTTTTCGCGGTGCAGAGATCAAAATGAGCTTTCGGCTATATCTGTTGCAGTAGTTTTGTGATTGAAAAAAAATGTATAGAAAACAGCATCAATGAAATTACACACACACTTTTCTGTTCACCTACATCGACACAGAAAAACACACAGGGCTGCTGATTGAAGCGGTGGGTGGGATATTGGCTCCAGCGTCTGGTTAATTGCCATTAAGTTGTGTATTAATGAGGTTGTAAAGGACCACAGTGGACTAAGTGCTTAACAAGATGCTATTTATACTGTCATTACTTATTAAACCTCTTAATAGATCATCATCAGTCTGCTTCAATTAAAGGCCTGACTCAGTGGTTGTACTGCCATGGGCGTCGGAAAAGTCACGAGGAAGGTTTTTTTGGCTGCTTTCTTTTAGTGCTTCTCTGCAGTGTTTGAATCACCTCCATCAGTGTATATTACAAAGGCTATGCTCATTTAATTATTATTCAATTTTACCTTGATGAGCAGCTTTTTGATCTCTCTAGTAAGAAACTGATTCCTTGCTGGTTCATGATGGCTGATGTTACAGTGTTTTTTTATTGTATTTATATTATAAACCCTCTCTGCAAAACAAATTCCCCCAATGGGACAGTAAAGTTTCTTTTGGAGTGAATTTAAATGCATGCTGTGAACATGAAGTCTGATCTCCAGCCAGAGACCTGTTCTTCATTTCCCCCCACTTTAAATTAATTCACACTCTTGAATACACATTCTTCTTAACAAATCAAAGACAGATTAACTTTGTCTGATGTTCTGCTTCACTTTGTCTTTACAACTGTGTCACAAGCTGTGCTAAGTTATCCACCAGAAAACAGTTCATGCTTTCTCTTCTGGTCCTCAAAAGTATTTAGTAGAAATATGTTTGTTATTATTTTTTTAAGATCAATTTTGTATTGCTTCTTGAACTTTAAACATACAGAACAAATTGAACAGGAACAGAAACCGTCTCCCACCCCCCCACCCTCTGTGGTCTCGAGGAAAACAAAACAGACAGACAAACAGAAATCACACCTTGCCTAATCACTCTCCTCTAGTTCTTGAGGTGCTGAGGTCATTAGGTCTGATATTTGTGCTGCTGAGTTTTTCCATAGGTTGATAGTCGATGATTTGGCTTTGTTATTCCTTGCTGTAGAGAGCTCAAGCATAACTATGTCCAGAAAATACGCCAACCACTGTTTTATACAAAGTGAAGGGGGGGGGGGGGGGGAGCCAGCGTTGAGCTATCATTTTCTTAGTTGCAGTTGAGCCGGCTAACCAAATTTTCCTCTGTCTCCCAAGCATGTGTAATTTAGAGTCGTCATTAAGTAATAAAACAATCAAGTCAGTAGGTATTCGACATCCTATCACAGCAGATATTATTGATGTTGTTTTAGTCCAGAACTCATGCACCTGTTCACACTCCCAGACCACATGCAGTAAAGTTCCAGTTTGTTCAGGTTGACAGAACGTGCAATAGGGAGTGGGAATGACTTTAGAGACGTATCTCTTCTGGGGAGTTCAATATGTCCTATGGCATATGTTGAAATGGATACTGGTGATTTGGGTTCTTGGAACAGTGGAAAATGTTGTCCCAAACTGTCTCCCAATTAATTGCGTTCCCCTCAGGGCTAAGCTCTCGCTCCCCTATAGATACTTGCATCAGTTTAGCATAAATCCTGTACACCAATCCTCTCACAGGAAAATCCAAAAAACAATTAATGACTGGGTGCGCCTCAAGACTCTTTCCCCATTGCACTCCATAGCATTTTAGGGCTGATCTTAAGCGAAGATAAAGGTAGAAAGATGTCCTGGGGACCTTAAAACTAGCTCCCAGGTCCTCACAACTCAACATACCTACCTCATTGAATAGCTGGTCTAAAGTATAAATACCTCTGTCACTCCACTGGTTACAAGCAAAGGGTTTGTTCCCAGACATTAAGTGTGCGTTATGCCATATTGGGGTATTCAAATGCCACTTATTGGTATAGCGTAGTTGCTCCTCTACCTGTTTAAAGTTGGTCAGTGTGTTGGTGATAATAGGGCCATAGGCTAACATACATTTTTTTTGGACACACACCTGCAAAGACAAGGTCTTGCAGACTTACACTTTCAGTGAGGTTTTGCTCTATTTCTCTCCATGGAACTGTAAATGAGGGGTCCATCCACACTCTGAGGACCCGTAGCTGAAAGGCTCTGTGATACACTTTAAGGTTGGTGAGAGCCAGGCCTCCTCTGTTTGTGTTACGTTGCAGGGTAGAGTATTTTAGTCTAGGTTGTTTATTATTCCAAATATACTGCCAGAAATGTTTTGGTGGGGGTAAGGGGATCATTGTATTTAAGAAATTCACACGAGGAATTATGTTCATTTTAACAACAGCAATCCTGGACCGTAGCGATGCCGGCAGCGCAGACCAATTGGCCAGATCCCTTTTGAACACTACTTAATATAGTTTCATAGTTGTCCTGGACAACTCGCAGTGTGTATGGTGATGCCCAAATATGTAATTTTGCTTTAGGTTGGTATTGTACCACTAATAGCTGATGTCACTTGTCTGTTGTTCAATAGAAGAAAATTAGATTTATTCCAATTCATTTTATAGCCGGAGATTGAGCCAAATTCGTTGAAGATCTTAAGAAGTTTTGGAACAGAGTCCTCAAGGTCAGAGATGTACAGTAAAATATCATCTGCAAATAACGTCATTGAGCTGTTATTAGGTTTAATCTGGACATTACGTATTTTATTTTGCCTTATAGCTTGGGCTAATGGTTCAAGAAAGATCGCAAATAGCATGGGAGAGAGCAGGCATCCCTGTCGCGAGCCCCGTTCGATGGGGAATGGCTGAGAATGCAAGCCATTGGTTGAGACTGGCCATGGGATTCACATATAAAGTACACACCATGTCAATGAAGTTGGTCCCCAAAACAAGCCTCTCCATTACTTGCCATAAGTAGTTCCACTCTAGGTGGTCAAAAGCTTTTTCCGCATCCACTGATAGCACTGCTGCCGTTGTTGGAAGGTTTTTGGCTTCTTCTATTACATGAAACAATCTACGTACGTTGTCTGCAGCGTGACGCTTTGGTATAAAACCTGATTGGTCGGGGTGGACTAATTTCTCAATGAAGAGTTCTAGGCGGAGTGCCAAGACTTTGGAATAGAGCTTAATATCAGTCCCAATGAGGCAGATCGGCCTGTAGTTTGAGCACTCCGTAAGGTCTTTGCCCTTTTTGGGTATGACAGAAATTAGTGCAGTGTTGGTTTGTTGATGAATAGTGCCCCTCTCTATGGTCGAGGTTAAAGTTTGTAAAATTATAGGTCCTAATATGTAAAAGTATTGTAGAAGAAGTTCTGATGGGATTCCATCTAACCCTGGTGTTTTCCCTTTTTTAACAGTTTTTAATGCTGATTTAAGTTCCTCTAATGTTATAGGTTGACCCAGTTCTTCTGCCTCCTCTGGGTCAAGAAGAGGCAGGTTTAGCTCTTTTAGGAACTCCTGGCACTGTGTCGGATCTGGGTTGCAGGAGGACTCATACAACTTTGAATAAAAGGATTGAAAAGTGGCGCTGATATCTTTAGGATTCGTTGAGATACTTCGGTCCATGCGGATGCTGTTGATAGCAGCTCTGGACTCCCTTTGTTTTAATTTCAGAATTCAGCAATTTGCTTGGTTTAGAACCATTAAAATAGTAATTTTACCTCACTCTGTGCATTATGAATTCAGCTCTCCTTCTTAGCAAATCATTTAGCTCTGCTCGACTTGGAAAACACGTCTTTAGAGACTGCTCCAGGGATTTATGACGTTCTTCCAGCTCCGCAATCCTTGCCTCTCTTTTTCTCTTCAAATTGACCGCAAAGGAAGATGTGAAATCTCTAATAAATCCTTTAGTTGCTTGCCAAATGTATGCCGGGTCCGCAACTGAGTTAGCATTGATTGATATAAACTTGGCCAGTTTGGCTCTAAACTCTGCATCAAAAGCTGTGTTCTGGAGAAGGGAGTTATTGAATTGCCACCTTCTAGATCTTTCTCCTAACATATCACAATGGAATGTGGTTATCAGCGCATTGTGATCAGACAGAATTGCTGGTTCTATTGCTATCGTGTGGAACATTGTCTTAAGCTCACTGGAGCACAAAATATAATCAGTGCTGGAGTGGGTGAGGTGACGTGTGGAAAAGAAGGTGTGATGTTTGTTATTCTTAATTACACTGAGCATGGTTGTCTTTTTTTCTTCTTCCTGCAGGTCAGGTAATGTCGTGGTCCAGGTCATCCAAGAACACAGGCACTAGCAGCACATGGGTCCGCCACCAGCACAAGAAACCGTCAGAGGTAAGTTAGTGTGGCAGCTTGATTCAGTGACTCAGGCATACACTGTACACGGAAATGGGTTTAATGAAACACAGCTTCTGTTTGGGCATTACAAGCTCACAGTTTTGCTCCAGTTCACTTGCTGTCTGTTATTTGTTGTGGGTATGCTGAATGGTCATAAATGGTCAGATTCCAAAATGATGTCTGGTTGCTGAACACTGGCATTATCTCCAGCTGTTATGATCCAGTAGCTTATGTGAACCCAGGGGAAAGCGACAGGGAAACTCAGGACTGTGTATGGTTTCTGGACAAGCTCAGGTGGCAGAGTTGCTGCTGGGTTGTTTCTTGTGCAGAGCTGATTGCTGCAATGTTTAACTACTAGGGGTGTAACTGTACACAAAATTCACTGTTTGGTATGTACCTCGGTTTTGGGTTCACGTTTCGGGATGTTTTCAGTACAACGGGGAAAATAAAAGTGCATAAACACTCGAAAGTGGCTTATTGGCCATAATTAATCAGTTAAGGCACTCAAATACTAGCATACTGTCAATTAGAAGAAAATGATAACACTTATGTATGTAATACTCCATCATAAGACTCTGACCTGTTGATAATTCCTGAACTAGGCTGCAGCTTGTGCTCGTTTATACAGAGCAGACACAATGAACCGAACCAATGACGCATACTGATCCAAATGTCCAAAACCCTGCACATCCCAACTTGTGCAAAAGCAAGATAATTTTCCTGTCAAAGCATACATAAGGAATTTAATTTTTATCTAATTTAAGTTACTCAAAGCTATTGGATGAATGGAGACCATTTATGGAATCACTACCATGTCTTACACCAGCGTACTATCTTGATTTAAGATTTTGAAAGCCCTGATCCAGCCACTGCAGCAGTATATCAGTTTGTAACTGGAACAAACACTTCTGTCCAATGTAAATACAGCCATCTCCACCACCACAGCTAAATCAACCAGGCGCATGCATGGCACAGATTGGTTGGCTAAAATACCAGGTTGCTACATCCATATGGTCATGATGAACGATCCCAAGGGCTCTCAAATGATCACCCTGTGGAATAAACTGGCATAATCCAGTTGGAAAATGGTGCACTGAACCAGCTGTGGCAATGCTTTGCCTGCCACAATCACACATTCCTCCCACTCTGTCAGTGAAGTGGGTTCAAATCTGTTTAAGGAGAACTCGTCTCTTGCTGTTTGAGGAGTTTTACTTTAACTATCTGCCATTTGGAAGAAATTAAATCTACTCCTTAAAAAATTAGCAGGGGAGATTTTTGAATAAAGAAGAGGAGGTAACAGCCTCTGATTGCACTTCTTAAATTCAAAAGATGTTCAATGGAGCACTTAAAACAAAGATCTTTTACAAAATCAACGAATACCATTTAAGAGGATGATTTGCTCTCGCCTTGGCTATGATTTCTCCCAATCCTTCCTCCCCAAAATGTCAAAAACTGTCTAAAGTTTAAGAGCACAAATTTTTTTTTGTGTAACTTTTGAAAGGGGAATGAATAGAACAAAATGGCATACATGCCCCCGAACCACCCCGAAGTACAAGTCATCAGCAGAGCATCTGTCATGCCCGTGCATTTGAAGCTTCCTCCCCCTCAGCTCCATCCAGTTAACCACAGGCTGTTGGAAGGTCCTGTCAGCAATCAGTCTCTCAGTAATTACTACTGTAGCTCTCTGCTCTGACCTGGGCCACAGCTGAAGAGCCAGGGGCCATGTTCCCTTTCATAACACTGCCTCCTTGCTTTGCTTTGGGGCACACTGCTCTTTCGTAAAAAGATATAATGTTATGCATTCATTTTTCTGTCTTTTTCAGCAGGACTGAATGACAGGAAATGTTGAACAAAGAAAAGGGGTGGGTGACATTTGACAAAGGTTCAGTGCAAAGTTTTGAAGTCAAGATTGTGCATCTGAGCTGATGTCAGAAAAGCTTAACTTGTCGAGTATGAAAAGTGTGTTTGCATATTTCTTTGTGCTGCTGGAGAGATACTGACAGATCATTCGGTTCTTGCTTCCTAGTTTCTAACGACTTGCACTTCTTCAGGGCTCTCTTACTTGTTGATTTGTTTGTCTATATTAATGTGTTGTCCATGTCATGTAGTTATTGCACCTCAGCCCTGCAACACTGCCACTATTTGGTTAGTCCAACCTGCCAGCTCTTTTTATTACTTTACAGACAATGGGCAGCAGCCTTGACACAAACAAGAGCGGGTAGCCTCTGCTTTATTTGAAGGAGTGAGCGTGATGTAGACTGTTTTCCTTTTTGACCTGACTAATCAAAAGGATGATGATGCTTTCTTTGTATCGAAGCAGTAGATCAATCAGGCTAATATAGAACAGTGAAGAAACTACCACCATCAAATGTCACATTTACATTAGTTCATAAGCAATAATAAAAGTCAACAAGTTTCATTGGTTGAAAAAGCCTAGCAAGTTAGCAGATGATGCTTATCAAACTTTGCTGATGGACTGGCTTGCAGTATTTCCGGTACAATGCATTATGTTCATTAACACACTTGGCTTCATTGAAATACAGGAATATTGTCATTTTGTTATTGTGTTTTTTAACACAAATGCCAATGTGAATTGGAACTTGGTATGGAATATTGTCTGTGTGTGTGGAGTTTGTGTGTGTTTAAGAATTGGACATAAATGTTGTTTGTTGATGGTGGCAGCAGGACATCACTGAAACTAAGTGATTTTTAAAATGATCAACAAAAAGTAAATCAAGATAAAAAGGGTGATATTTTTAGGCAGTGAAACATTCTCATCAGCTCATCTCTACTGGAAAAAAATTGAACAGTGGCTCACAATGCAGACAAGTTTGTTGAATGTTACTCACCCTTGGTTAAGGGAGGTGTGGCGAATGGTAAACACTACCGACTTGTAATGACAACGTAGCTCTTTTCTAAAAATGAGCTGTCTCTATTTGCGCCTTTGCGAGGCTTTCACTCCAGCTTTGACTTTTCTTAGAAGTGGTTGAGAGAGCTTAACTTGGTGGAAGGAGGACACATTTAAATGCTTCCTTTTTTATATAGCTGTTTTTATCTCAGTTTAAATGAGGGCTGTGATTGAGGATTTAGAAAATTTTGAAGACAAACAGGAAGTCATGATGACATACAGTACACACACTGACAGCACATATATGGTCTTGTGGTTAATGGTTAGGGGCAGCATTTGAGCACAACAAAAAACAAATGTATTTGTGCCTTCATGCACCTGGCGTAGATAACAAAACCACCAAAAGAAATAAAATAAAAAAAAAAGCACTGTTTGATTTTTATTATTATTATTATTATTTTTTACATTTTCAGAAACAAAAAAGACAAAAAGAAAACAAGACAATGACAACAACATAATTCGCAAGATACCTTAAATACATACATATAACATTCACATGGGGTCGGGGGGGGGGGTTGGTGTATATATATATATATATATATATATATATATATATATATACATACACACAGAAATACTCATATGTAATGTCATGTAACACAAACACTACACAGTCAAGTTGTTGCTCTATTGTTCATATATTCTCTAATAAGAGCCCAAGGGGCGCCTACACCATAATCATAGTCTGCAAGGGTTGAAGCTGCATTCTCCATAGAAAACAAGTCCAGAGACTCCTTCAACCAGTTATATTTGTTATAGCAGTAATAAAAAGCACTGTAATGTAATGTAGCTGCAGTGGTACTGAGTCACCAGTCAGAGTGAGGACTCTTTCTTAAGCAGCTCTCTGCCTTATCCCCTCTGACAAAAGCAGAGCTCCCCTTCTTCAGAGAAATCCCCCTGCTCTCCCCCAGGGGATTATGTGACACTTGTCAAAACACTGCAACATAGGCAGAGGACACACACCCACACATTTGTCAGAGAGTGCTATCCACTATTTTGAGACGGAAACATGAATACACATGCACTTTGCACTCTGGGGGTTTCTTCCAGGCTTGAAACTTTGTATCACATACTCGGACAGAGAAACGTCTGTATTCAAATTCCTTGTTTTGTCTTTTTTTTTTTTAATCAAATTTTTTAGTCTGAAAATCAGTCATCATTAGGTAATCTTTACGGTGATGTAAGTAGTTATAGCGTTAAGTGTTTGTTTATGATGTGTCTTGATGGCTTTCTTTTTCCATTCCTCACCGGATAGTGACAGCACAGCTGCAGAAAATGAATACAGATGACGATCTTTTGAAAATAACAGCAATAAACTGACCCCGTTGTGCTTTCTACACCCACTTCATTAAATCAAACTAGTTACTACAGTAGTTTAAGGCATGTTGCTTTCCTGCACATTTCAGTGGTGTGCTAAAGGCTAATAGGCTGAGCTCAATATTACCTGAGCTGACTTTACTGTTACCACAGCCTAGAAGAGGCTGTTGAACAGTGCACCATGGGAGGAAGGAAGTGGTCTTGTAGGGGGTGGCCAAAAAGATAATGGCTGAGCAGATGTGAAACTCTCTATATCATCATTGTTACATGTGCATACATACAGTAAGAGTGTGTTTACTATAGGTGTGAAGATGCAAGTGTGCATGCTGTTGTGTACTGTATATGC
The DNA here is from genome assembly GCA_023566125.1 of Zingel zingel. Taxonomy (NCBI): domain Eukaryota; kingdom Metazoa; phylum Chordata; class Actinopteri; order Perciformes; family Percidae; genus Zingel; species Zingel zingel. Next base: position 11,455,728 of record CM042328.1, on the reverse strand, counting down.
GACTGTAACAATAACAATGAGAATCACAGTGTGAAGGAGAGGTGGTAGCTGCATCACTTTTTCAAGGCCTGTAAACGGAAAACCAGAACCCTTTAAAGATTTTGAATTTATAAAAACTGAATATGCATGTTGTGTTGGTATTCAGTGGGTTGTACATTTATCTGTAATGCACATGTAGTGTTCATACAGCTTTTGGCTCAGTCGAGCGTGACTCTTGAGACTTGTTTTTATGGTAAGATGCAGGTTAATATATGTTAAATTGTTTGTTTGATATGTCCTGCTATATGATTTTAATGGACACCTGTCAGCCAGTTAGATACGTTTTTTTTATGGGCATAGTATTTCATGTTAACATCTTTAATAACAAGATATTTAAGGATAGTTGTACCTAACTTGCCAAGATGGGAAGTTTCTCTGTGTTCATTTGTAATTGTCATTTTTTCATACTAATAGAAGAAATTGTGTCACATTGTGTGGTGAAAAGTTGAAAACACTAACAACAGCAGATTTCACAAAAATCAGTGCAAATGGGTTACATGGTGAAAAATGCCAGTGGATATCAGTAATGGTAAGTAATCATCAGTAGTTCTAAGTAATCTGAAGAAAGAGCAGTAGTTACAGTACAGAAAGTAAGCCTTTCAAAAGCCATAGAGGAGTGTTTTGCAAGCACTGAATTCAGTGCTGAAGTTCAGAACAGCAACCAATTGCTGAATAGCCCCTGATCTTTTTCTTCTTTATTGTTTGCAGTTGTCAAGGTAATATCGCAATCAAATTAGGACATCGGAAAATTTCCTCCGGGTATTGACGAGCTCTGTGAATCATTCTCAGGTGTTTTTAAACATTAGAGTCATCGTTCCAAGGGAGCTGTAGGTATATGCATCCAGATGTGCAGATGTTATAGGTTGATCACTATGAAAGAGGCAATGGCCTTTATTGTGTAAAGTCATCAACATGCCAACATCCTTACGAGACATAACGAGTTCTAATCCTCTGGAGTATTGTTGGACTTCCACATGTATTAATGGTTAAGTTATTATGTGTACAGCTACAAGTGTGTGTGTGTGTGTGTGTGTGTGTGTGTGTGTGTGTGTGTGTGTGTGTGTGTGTGTGTGTGTGTGTGTGTGTGTGTGTGTGTGTGTGTGTGTGTGTGTGTGTGTGTGTGTGTGTGTGTGTCCTAGCAGGCTAGCAGCTGTTGTAGCTCATTAGGGTCTGGTAGAAACAGCTGTGAAACTCTATGGCAACCAGATGCAAACAGCTACAAGAATGCAGAGTTGGTGTAACTGTTTCTCTCTTACTCCATGTGCCAAGCCCAGTGAGCAGATGAGCAGCCAGGATGGATGGTGGAGAACACCCCATATCAGTTGGGTTCTCTTTACTTACTTAATTGATTAAGTGTTGATCTTGCACTATTTGTTGTTGGAATCTAACGGTGCGGATCCACGTGGCTGTGCGACGCTTCTGTCGCGCCATGCTCCACTTTATTCCTATGGGTGATGTCGAGCGACTTTAACGCGCCCGCAAAGCATCCCGGGAAGGCGGCGCTGCATTTGAGGGAAAAAAAAAAAAAAAAAAAAAAAGCTTTTAAAAAAAAGCTGGCCGATGCCCATCTTAATGCAAATGATGGTCATTTTGAAATTCGGGAGTAGCCTGACCCACGTGACACGTTCGTCCAATCGGCTGCCGGTCAAGGGCATGGAGCATCAACCATGGCTGTATGATGTTGCGACACCACACTTCAGTCGTGTCGCGAAAATGGATCTGTACTGTTAGTGGCTAGTGACTAGAACCAACGTCATTCAAACGCAATATTCTTAGTTCAACTAGACTAGATATTACCGACAATCTTAATGTATAACAACACTCAAACATGCAAATGACTGGAATTACAATTTGTATACTAAATCAAAGACAGAAACTTTTAACGTTTCTACCACACATTTCTGATTCTGATTCTGACACTACAGTATTTTTCACTTACAAGTGTCTATGTATGATTTTTTTTTTTTTTTTTTATTCGGTTAAGGTTTTTTTCCTCCAAAACTTGAAAAACAATGTATCTCATTCTTTTTATTACCATGGAGAATTGACTATTCTGCAAAAAAATCAGCAATCTGTTTATCAAAACGTCAGGTTTTGATGTCAGTCCGACGGAATCAAAGAGTGAGGGCTTCTTTCTAGACCTCTCATGCTGCACTGACATTCAACAGTGAAACAGAGAAAAGTATCAATGGACCAACATGCAATCTGTTCACAAGACATGTTTTGTCTCTCTTACATATTAAATACAGGGTGTTACACTGTGCAAAGTCATTCTTGTGAATGCACTGAATCATTTACTGTAGTACTGTACCAGCAGATAAAACAGATTGAGGGATAAAAGAAGTGAAGTACCGCAGTTGAAAATAAAATTACTCTTGGAACACACTGAACATCACAGATTGATGATGTATTACCGCAAGAGTATCTGGCAGTGGGTTTTTCCTTTTTTGAAAAAATAAAAATAAAAAAAAATAAAAAAGAATATATATATATATATATATATATATATATATATATATATATATATATATATATATATATATATATATATATATATATATATTTATCTTTTGATGAGTGGTTGTTTCTTAAAATGACTCAGAACCTCTTAGCGTTCGAGTGGGCGTTAATATGAGGCCAGCTGAGAAGTTGCTGTGTTATTATAAGACTCTGCAGACCAACTCCTATTCACAAGTCATAGGGTTTATTTTGGCTTGCACACAGTTACCAGATGGGTGGAGTTGTGAATCGGAGCAATTTAGAAAAGTATATAAAAACTAACTGACAGAACATTGTTCTGTGTGACAGATACCACCCATCTGGCACTTCATGTAGAGTAAAACAAGCAACAGAGCTGTCCAAAGCTACTTAGACTTTTGATCTGCTATGCTTGGGTCTGTTAGTGATGTTTGTTTCTGAAAGTTGCACTTCAGGTAAACATGCTGAGTTTCAGAGCACGCAGCTACACGTTGTCTTCTGTTTTAATCAACTTTGTTATTCCCTATTAGTAAATTCTGCTGCTAAAAAAGCGTGACCACAGACTCAAGTTGCAGTAGAGGCAGACATGCAAAGCAGCATTAATCATGTAGTTGTTTCGGTTGTTTTTCAGCCACACATCTCCAAAAGTAGGTCACATCTCTCCCCCCCCCCAGCCATTGCTTGCCATTTAACCAGATAGTCTGCCTGAGCCCGCCATACGAAGAATGCTATTTGCATCGGACTCCATGGGGGGAAATTGGCGTATTGCTCCCGCCTCTTAAGTCTCCTTCACTTTTTCTTGTCAGTGACCCAGTTTTTTTAACCTTTGTTTATTATGGGAAGGTTTTCTGAGCATGTTCGCTGTATCTCTCTTTTCCCCTCTCAGAAACATCTCGCTTCATATTCATGATTTTACACACACATTAACACCTGCCAGCTGCAGAAACAAGCACAGCCTCCACCGAGCAGATCCACTAGCTCCACTGAGTAGCCCCTACGGTTTGGGGGCTACATGGCTTGTTTAAGCCACTTGTTGTGTAAAAAGCTTGAATTTTTATATTGAAATAGAATGTGGGTGTTTTCTTTTTTTCTGTTACGCCTTTCATAACTTCTTATAATTGATGACTTTATATACTCTCTGTCAGCAATGTTTTGCTTAACATTCATGCTGTTGTTACATGATTTAGAACGAGCAAGGTGCCCAGTACATTTACTGTCTTCGACATATGGCCATTTACTAGCTCCAGTGAAGCAGTTTGGAGGTTAAATGCCTTGCCAAAGGACATTTGGGAAGAAGAGCTTTTCCCTCACCAGACTCCAGTCAAAGAAGCCTCTGGCTCAAAATCCAACTTACTTAACCTCTAAGCTGCTACTGCAGTCTTGAAAATTGATTTAAATTTGTGGACAAGCTGCACAGATGAGAGATCAACTCTGCCTTTTATTTTTTCTTCATGATTCCTCTTTCTCAGACTAATTTCTTTGAATACGTGATTGTGAACATGAAAGGAGGGCAGAGTTTTAGCTTGCTAGAGGCCAAAAATCACATCTGTTCAAACGGCGGATCGCAGTCAGTCAAATCCTTATTGAAGCGGGAACAAAGCCTAATTGCATGACCTTTGAGTGAAGCCTTGGCAATCAGCCTGCCCTTGGCATGGAGGGGAGCGCCGTGGCTCCACGCATCGTTCAGGCCAGGGGCTTGTGATGAGGAGCTGGCGTTCGGAGAACTCTCTAAAGGACTTGTTCACTGTCTCGTCTCACGCTAATGAGGGGCACAAATTGTAGGCTGAGTGGCTTTTCAGAGCTCGGCAGTACGAAGTTGGGCTAATAGCTACGGATGTGACATTTCAGATCTAAGACGGGTGAGGGGACCATAGAAAGAGCAAGAGGAAATCCTTTTCACATTTCTATCAAATCCTTTATGTGATATAGAGAAGACAAGTGTCAAGTCGGTAAAGGCTGTTGATGCGAGTGATTCAGTTTAGCGAGAGATAATGTTTCTGCATAATAACGGTGACTCCCTTCACTGTTGCTTTTACGTCTCCTTTCCCTCTCATCCGTCCTGAGCTCAAGCAGCCGTGTAGCGAGCGCACTGAAAGGTTTCTTCGGTCCTGTGCTCTCTTTGCTCTGCATGAGGCCTGTTCTGCAGCACCACACAAAGAAGAAGCCGCCTTCTGAACTATGTCTGACTCCATAGATGGTGAAAAGAGAAACAAATACTTTTGAATTGCACCTCAGGGCTCAGCTGTGTAAATCACAGGTGGGTTGGCAAAGAGTTTGCATAAATGCAACCAATTGTATCATGAAAATGTTGTGATGCAAATGTGATATTTTTGATATACTAGATAAACTAAGTGTAAACTAGATTTTTGACATAATTCTGCATGTGTTTATCAAGGTTTGTAGTAAAAAAAAAAAAAAAAAAATTCATTCAGTGCATCCAAGAATCCTCCTCCCATACTTTTTAAGAACAGAAGTATTGTTTTTTTTTTATTTTATGCTTTTGGAGATCTTTGATTTAAGTTTGAGCAACCCCTTGGATATTTAGTGCTCATATCTTCTCATGCGAACTATGCAGTTCATTATTTTATTCAAATCTAATCTTTGCCTGAAATGCAAAGCATTTGTCCTGGGAAAAGATACTCCAGCAGGTGTTTTGAACAGTTGTTTTCATGATCTCATAAGCTGTTGAAATGTTGAACCACTGTTGTAATGCATCAAGATCGAGAGTAGCATGTTATGAACAATGTCATGGATATTTACTGTAAGAACACCTGGGCTGTGTGCTAATCCAGTCTTGATTATACTTCTGGGCAGTTTCTTGGCTGATACGGGACAGTTTCTCAGTGCATATTTGTCTTCTAGATAGCCTATCTTACTGTGAAGGTACCTTTCTTCCTTTTCTGTCTTTACTTTTCCATTGCGTTTTTTTTCTCAGACCATTTCGTCCACTGTTCAACCTAGTTTCCAGACTTTTAAAAAGAGTTGAGGGAGTGAAAAAAATTAGGTGAAATAGAAAATCCAGAATAAAAGGTTTCTCCTGGAGGAAAAGATGCTAGCTTTTTTTTTTTTTTTTTTTTTTTTTTAGCAAGATGATGCATCACACCAGACAGGCTACATGTGCATTTGTAATGTATTGTCCTTGGTTAAATTCTTATATAATTGGTTACATTCACTATATTCTTTTGGTATTGCAGTACCAGACTCTTGTCTTGGTGCATGTTGGAGAGATTGTGTGTCTTGCTGAAATCACTGAGTCACTGCTCTCCTCTCTCTCATCAACCCCTTTCTCTCCTTCTCGGTATTTTTCACACTCTTAATCACCCACTCAACACACACACACACACACACACACACACACACACACACACACACACACACACACACACACACACACACACACACACACACACACACACACACACACACACACACACACACACACACACACACACACACTCTTACTTCTCCCTGAGTCCTGTGGACCTTTCTAAGCAGCCAATCATTAGAGCCCGTCCCTGTGCTGTGATGTGGCTGCTAAAATTAGCCTCCACTCTCTCTGAGTCGACATCTGCCATGACGCACTGTTAGAGCCAGGTAGCCATGATGCTCAGAGGAAGAAGAAAATACTCTTTTCTTTATTCCTTTCTTTGCCTCTATACTACCCCTTTTCCCTACCCTCTCACCTCCTCACATCCCCTTCCTTTCCTTTCTTCTTTTTTTTTTCCTGACCAAAATTCAAAAGTCAATGAAATTGTTGTGCAGACGAAGACAGGAAATGTAGTGTTTTTGTACATGTGGGGTTTTGTAATGGTATTGTGTATTATTTTACTTTTATGGTTATTGTCCGACTACATTTTTTTGTCATCATTATGCCAGATTTTATTGTGTGGGTTTTACTAAGAAACCAGCCTTTTGTGTGAATTTCAACTGGTTGACATGAGATCACTAATCAAAATCTAATTACAAAGAGTGTCAATTCAACCAAAAGGGTTTTGCGAAGTTTTTCCTTTCCAAATATAGAAACTAAGACTTATAGTGACGACTATATTTTAAATTAAAAGTACTATTTCCACCCCAGAATGGGTGGCAAACCGAGTAAGACACACGTCCCACAGGGACCAATAGTGGATATGATATGATTTTTTTTTTTTTGTCATCATTACTCCAGATTTTATTGTGTGGGTTTTACTAAGAACCAGCCTTTAATGAACAGTAAAGGGTTTAAGGTTGAAATAAGATCACGCATTACAACAAAGTGTGAATTTCAGCTGGTTGACATGAGATCACTAATCAAAATCTAATTTCAAAAAGTGTGAATTTCAATCAAAAGGGTTTTTGCGAAGTTTTTCCAAAGAAAGAAACTAAGGCTTATAGTGACGACAATATTTTAAAACAAAAGTACTTTTCCAGAGGGACCAATAGTGGATATGATGACAAAAAATGTTTTAATGTTTAACAACCTTAACCCAAACCCTATACCCCAACCCGCCCACTCCGCTCTGCATCAGCCAACCTGCTTGTTGCCCCCTCACAGCGAGGGAGAACTAATCACTCAAAGAAATCCCGACTGTTTGCTGTCCTGGCTCCTAAATGGTGGAATAAGCTCCCTATTGACATCAGGATGACCGAAAACCTGCGCATCTTCCGCCGAAGGCTAAAAACATATCTCTTCCGACTACGCCTCGGATAAAGAAGGGGGAAATAAAATAAAAAAATAAAAATAAAAAAAAGTATATATATAGTGCTTGATGCTGCACTTTCATATGGCTCTTTGTAGTATTACCTATTTAAAGCTTACGTACTTGCACTTACTACTTCCTGTCTGGAGTTTGCACCTTCAAGGTTGAACGCACTTAATTGTAAGTTGCTTTGGATAAAAGCGTCAGCTAAATGACATGTAATGTAATGTTTAATGCAGTTTTTAACTGCTCTTTAATTTTTAATTTCTTATACTGCACTGTAACTCTTATTCTTGTATTTTATCTGTTTTTAATTTTTTTTTAATCATTTTTATGTAAAGCTCTTTGAATTGCCTTGTTGCTGAAATGTGATATACAAATGAAGCTGCCTTGCCTCGCCCTGCCTTCTTTTCCTTCCCTTTCCTGTCTTGTCCGCTTTCTTTCAATTGCTTCTTTCACTCCGTATGATTGCTGTCATCTTTACCTTTAGAGTTTTTTCTCTTATGTCTGTCTTTTACTGTCCTTTTCAGTCTGTCAAGTCAAATGTTACCCATTTGAGGCTCTGGTATGAGGTCTGACTCACTGTACGTTGTTGCTGGTTCTGCTTCTGTATTACTTTTTGACAGTGCAGAGTGACTATTATAAACCTTATTCACCAGAATCTGTCACAATGCTAGAGGGTGTATGTAGTCCTTCACAGTTCAGTCAGTACAGTCATGGCTTTATCCTCTTGTCCTTTAATGTCCAAATCCTTACAGTATTTTCTGCATAGGAAATCAACTAACTTGTCTTAAAATTATTTATTTCCTGTTATCTAATTTCTTATACTGGTCATTAAAACATTGAATAGAAAGGAAGCTTTCTGTTTGGCTGAGTAAAATAAGCTTAGAGTTTAGGTTCAAGGACAAAAAAACATGCACACATGACAACATGCATTGTTTTGTTGTATATTTACAGTACCTCTTGGAGTCACTTCAAGTATTTTATGTCCTTGCTGTCTCCAGATGTTTTCTGAGTTTACCGGGCATCATTTCTGCATCTGACAGCTTTTCTTTAAAAAATGAGGTGTTCTGTTGTGGGACAACTAGTTTCCCTTAGTCACAAAAAGTCATAAGCCAAGTTCTTTTCACCTTTTAGCCTGATTTCACTTCTTTTGGTTGTCTCAGGTTAAGTTGTCTCAGAGCGTATTTAGGGCTGAGATGTATCTGTGTTTCTTAAAGCTCTGTTTACAGTGGCACATCTTTTCATCACTGCTCTGACAGTTGCTATTCTGACTTCTGTGCTCATAGAAAACTCACATGCTGGAAAGCATGTTGCATTACTATGACAACCACAAACCGTGAGCTGTCATGTCATTAGCTGCATATTCAGCAGAGGTTGTATTATGGTGAATTTCTTCCACTTTGATATTTTTGAAAAGGTAATCTAAAAATGTTCATGTTATTGACCCCTGATTTCAGAGCTTTCATCAGGAATGTTTAATTAGAAATATCATAAATCGGGTTTCACGTTTCATTTCACTTGATCTCATTATTACAGTTTAGTGTTATAATTATGCAGCTTTGGGTTAACACTCTTTTTGAGTCATTGATGGTCTTTTGGCAATAAACACAAAACTATGGTATACTAGCTCATGTTCAATTGATTTATGTTGCCTGTTTTAGTTAATAGTTGCTATGATTTGATCAAATCTTTTGAAAAACTGAGTTACTAAAGTTGTTCACAAGAAATGTGAAAAATGTCGCTACTTCATTGTACATTCGGTATGTTGAGCTGGACTAGTGCTGCCCTTATGGGTCCTTTGCACCTTATTGGGTGCTGATTACTATCGCACCACTATTGCACCCATAATCACAGTAGAGAAGGCCCTCCAGAGTTTAGCTGTCTAATAATAACAGCAGGATGAAAAGTGAACAACCGAGCAGCCTCTCTTTCCTCTTTCTATCAGTGCTCTCATCCCTTTGAAAGTCACACATGAACAATGCTGATTGTTTTTTAAGATAACCAGTGAGTCTAACGGTAGTGTCTGATATCAACTGGCCTTTAAAAGCACTTAAAGCACTTTGTCACTGTGCTTCAAGAAAACTGGCTCAGCAACACCATAATAACAAGGCCTATTGGGGGGGGGGACGCTGGCCCTGGTGTGCACCTTATGTGTGTCAGTGCGTGTTTATCTGCACTTTCAAAGCGTTTTTTTTTTTTTTTTTTTTGTTAAATGCATTTGTGTGTATGTCTCTGTTCATGTGTGTGTTTCTTTCCCTATATATGTGTGTTTAGTTACTCTACATCTATGTGTATTTGTGTCTGTTTACATGAATGTGTGTTTCTGCTTTGGTGTCAATGTGAACATCTATAAGTGTGTGTTTCCTGGTTTAAAATGTCAGATTTAATCATCTGTGGTTTCTGTTGTGTTCGGCTCAGGTTGAAGCCGACTGCTAATCTATCACCGCTCTGCAGATGGTCCGAGATTAGACTCATTCCCAAAAATAAGACAGAGAGGCAAGCGGCCTCATACAGCAGACAAACAAGCAGATTCAAAGCTTGCAGAAGCTATAGTTTACAGAAGCAGGCAAGGATTGTTTCTGGAAGAGTCCAGGTTTGAATACCCTGTCCAGTTTGTTTGTCTTTATGGCTCACTAATGCTGCATGAAAGTATAATTACTGTATAATTTGTACTAGTGGTAGTAGTAGGGGTTGCAGAAATGTAGCTGCAGCATTACAGTAGTTGTTATTCGTAGCATTAGCACCAGAAGCAACAATAGCATATAATGCAAGTAGTGGTAGCGTTTGCGAGCATAGTATTGGTATTTGTGGCCGGAAGAGTAGCCGTGCTACTAGCAGAAACAGCAGTAGTACTTCTTGTGGAAGTAAAAAAAAGTAGTATCAGAAGTACCTCTACTAGTACAAGGAAAAGTGATAGAAATAGCAACAGTCAGTCTTGTATAAAGTACTTGAAAGCAAAACTTAAGTAAAAGCACAAGTATCTTATCAGAAAATGACTTTGGTAAAAGTTAAAGTCTCCTTTTAGAATTATTACTTGAGTAAAAGTCTTAAAGTATCTTATATTTACTGTACTTAATTATCAAAAGTAATTTTCTGATATTAAATGTACATTAGTATTAGAAGTTAGAGTAAAAAAGTAAAAAAAAAAAAAAAAACTTTGATTATGAACTTTATGGCCAAAGGTGTGTAACGTTATCTTCATCACCACTGCGGTCGGGGTGATCATCGTCTGTTACCATGGCGGCAGAGCCTGCACTAGGTGATTCCCTGACACTATCAGTCATTATGCTTCCTCCTCTTCTTCTTTAGTTTTGGCCTAATGTTTTTTTTTTTTTTGCTGCTTCTGACAAACAGGCATTAGGTCACCAACTAGAATGGAGGGTGCATGATCTTGGCAATTTAGGAGCAATGATTCGCCAAACCTGCTTTTTTCCAGTGTAACAAATTTGTTCTGATTTTATTTTGTAGTAACGAGTAACTAAGATGCTTAGGGGAAATGTAGTGGAGTAGAAGTACAAGTTTCCTGAAATATAAACAACGAAGTAAAGTACAGATATGTGAAAATTCTACTTAAAGGGTAACTACCGTTTCCTTGAACCTGGGCCCCATTCCCCCATGCATATGTGTCTAATAGACTGATGTGACCAAAAATCTTTGAATTTGGTCCAGTATTGAGCGAGATCACAATGATGGGCCGGTGCGAACCGAGCGGCAATGTCACCTAATGGGGCAATTGTAGAACCTTGCTTTTTGTCCAATAAAAGTGATTTTTATTTTTTTTTGTCTGACAACATTATTGATCTCAGGACGTGACTTTTTGTCCGAAGACAGCGGTATGGATAGTGAAATGCGAGATGAGAAAAAGGCGTTCAGGTAGTCTGTTGTTACGGAGTAGCGGACAGCCAACCAATTATAACCACCTCATCCACATTGTCAAAATCATTTAAATATTGAGCCATTACATTGAAAATCTTTTAGATAACAGGAGCCTATCATTTCTGTAGCCTACTCCGTAACAACAGACTACCTGAACGCCTTTTTCTCGTCTCACATTTCATTCTCCATAACCGCTGTCTTCGGACAAAAAGTCACGTCCAGACACTTTTAGTAACAATCTGAGCCTGTCAGTACCACAAACC